>CAUYON010109305.1:0-21043 GCA_963573935.1 Arctocebus calabarensis
TGCCCCAGTTCTCTCAAGGCAGTTCAACCGAGTGCCAAGTCCAAAAGAAACCCAAACAGCTCACAGGTAAGGCCTTTCCAGTTTGCAATCTCACTGGTGCTGTAGTCACAGCTGCCGGCAGGATTAGACCGAACGAACACACACAACCACAGATCTCCACTGCTTTTGCCTTCCTCAAGGGGTCCAGAAGTCTCATATTGTCTCCCTGTGTCCCCAAAGGGATGTTTCTGGGCAGATCTCGCCAGCCAGAGATGCCTGAAGTCTTCTCTCCCCAGTCTCACCGAGCCCAGTTGCAGTCGGCCACCATCTTGGCTGCTCCTCGTGAAAACTATTTTCATGATAATGTCACTCCCATTCTCTCAGGATCATGTGGCAGAGTTTTCCAGATACTCTGTAACATGGGATGGTGTCATCACTCTAATAACTAATGGAATGTATACTTGTATTTTCTTATTTTAAAAAAATTCTGTTTTAATTTCTAATATGGTAAATTATATGCACATATATATGTATATTATATATATACAGACTTTAAGAGTCCTCAAAAAGTTTTAAGAATGTAAAAGATCTCAGGACCAAAATGTTCAACAACCATTGGATTAGTCTACCTTGCTTAAGACAGAAATTGTATGGGAAATTTAGAGTGGGTTGTGCTGATCTCAACTTCTTTTACTTTGAAATTAATTTTTAAAGCTTTTTTAATAAGAGAAGTACAGAATAAAAAGGAATTCATTTTTAATTCAATAATTTATTTTGGGGGCAGGTGGTACTGAAAGAGATTGGGAATTGATGGCAAAGGCAGCCCAGGTAACTTGATGCACAAAGTGACAATGATGGTGTTGGATTGTGGCAGTCAGGTCTGTCCTTACCCAGTAAAGTCAACTTGATGAAACTTCTCAAGGACTTTATGATGATGAAGGATTTCTCAAGTAGAGGATATCTCAGGGAAGAAACAATGGGAAGCCGAGCCATTAAAATTATCTGGACTGAAATTCCAGCTCCACCTGTGCAGGTAGATGCAGAATTTGAAAGCCTTGATCATAGAAAAATTAACACATGGCAGAAAGAATTGTATAGCAGGCATATTTTATTGCTGAGTATGTTGGTCAAATGTTGGTTGATAAACTCTACACAAAACATTAACAAGAATTTTAGTAACTAAACTATGCAAAAGTCAGGCTAAGTGTAGGATACCGGCTGTGCTCTGTTTTATCTGATTAATATTAAAGTAGAAAGATTAAGATTTTAAAACACTTTTCTTCTCCTATATCTTTTATATATTATTAATAATTGCTGAGTCTTATAACCTATAAAAATAAATTTAATTTTTAACCTCTATTTTATACATGAAACTGACATTCACAATCAGAACCAGAATTCTAACTTATTTTTTCAGGCTAATGTCCTTCCTTTTTCCATAATTCCAAAATGACTTGAGAAAATTAAGTCATAGATAAGCATAAATGAAGTTATCATGGAATGGGGCCATGGTCATCGCAGTTTTTATATATATATACACATACATATATATATATATACACACACACACATACTATATATATATATTTTTTTTATAGAGTCTCACTTAATTGCCCTTGGTAGAGTGCCATGGCATCACACTGTTCACAGCAACCTCCAATTCCTGGGCTTAGGCGATTCTCTTGCCTCAGCCCCCAGAGTAGCTGGGACTGCAGGTGCCCACCACAATGCCTGGCTATTTTTTTGTTGCAATTCAGCCTGGGCTGGGTTTGAAACTGCCACCCTCAGTATATGGGGCTGGTGCCCTACCCACTGAGCCACAGGTGCCGCCCTATATTTTGTTTTTCAACAGTTGCCCCTGAAATGATATTTCTGCCTCAATATTCCTTAGTGCAAGGTTTGGACAGAGATTTATTGCTCATTAATCTTTCTTCAGATTTGATTCAAATGTCTTCAGTGGTTTCTAATTGCCTGCAGCTATTTAAGGCTCTTCTTTATTCTCTCAGTCACCAAGTATTTCTTGAGTTTCTATAACCTAGGAGGTGCTGGGGATACAGCAGTGAACAAAATCCACACGTGTCTCTGCCATCCTGGAGCTTACATCACTGAGGAAACAGAGAACAAACAAGACAAATATGTAAAATATATATGTTAAATAGTGATAAGGGGCTAAGGAAAAACACCAAATTAAAGAAGGAGACCTGTGGGTGTCAGAGTCGGCCTCAATGGGAAAGTGATAGGTAAGAAAAGGTGTAGGAAAGGGAGGGAGCTGTGCAGATTTCCAGAGGGAGGGGCCCCAAGGAAGAGTGAATGAAAAACCCAGAGGCCTGGTGGGATCTGCCCAGCCGTGGGTGAAGCTGACTGAATGGAAGATTGTATGGCCAGTGAAAGGATTTGGGGCTTTCCTATGAGCAAGATGGGTGCTCCTTTAGGACACATGTCTTCAATGTGAAAGGTCATGTTACAGAAAGACATGATCTTACTTGCACTTTAATAGAATCACTCTGGTTTCTCAGTTGGGCATCCCATGTGCAGAAGGGCAAGGGAATAGCAGGGGGACCTGGTAGGAGGAGATGGAAGAAACTCAGGTTCAGAGTGGTGGCAGCAAAGGAAATGAGCAGTGATCACATTTGGGTTGGATTTTATAATTACGATCAGCAAGACCTTCTAATTGATTATGGGCATGAGAAAAAGAGGAGTCAAGAATGACTGCAATGTTTTTGGCATGAGTATACAGAAGGAAATCAACTTGCAGAAGAGGGGGAAGGTGGCGAGGTAGAGTTGGCAGAGAATACCAGAAACTCAGCTTTCGTACTTGCTGGAGACTGAATGTGCCCCACCCCCCTCCAAATGCCTGTTAAATCTTAATCCTCAAGGTGGTAGTGGGAGATGGGACCTTTGGGAGGTGATTAGGTTATGAGGGTGGAGCCTCATGAATGAGATTAGTGCTCTTGTAAAAGGGGCCTTGGACAGACACTCTGCCCCTTCTGGGCAGTAAGAGGCATGATTGTCCAACAGAAAGTGAGCCCTCACCAGATGCTGAATGTACTGATGCTTTGACCTGGGGCTTCTCAGCCTCCGGAACTGTGAGAAATCAATTTCTGTTTGTTATAAGTCATCTAGTCTATGATAGTCTGTGATAGTATCACAAACAGCCTAAGATAATAACTCCCAATCCTGTGGTACTTATCAGGCGTCTAAGCCTAGATGATATGTAGGCAACAGGATATGTAAGTCTAGAGTTTAGGGTGTGCACTGGAAACATAAATTTGGAGTCATCAGAATAAAGATGGTATTTAAAACCATGAGAGTGAATAAGATCGTAAAATATGTGAGTGAAATGGGGGTGATTCTAAGGTCCTGTGTGTTATTCACATTTGGAAAGGGCTGTGCTAGAGAAAAGAAATGAGTCTAGGGAGGAGCAGACAAGAAGGTAAGAGAACAAGTATTTTTCTTATAATCTCATCCCTCTTCTACTGCCCCACAGCTTCCATGTGATCTAGCCACAGGGTTCAAATTTGCCACAGCTTTTGGTGCCTCCATGGCCTCACTGATGTAATGTTCTACATGTGGCCTTTATACCAATCAGATCCTTTCTGACATGACTTTGTGTTGGCCCATTTTCAAGGACCATTTTTACTGCCATTTTCATATCTCCACATTTCTCCCTTTTCTTATAACCATTGGTATCATAAATTTATTTTAATTGATAATTGTTAGATATACATGTTTAGAGGTGCATGTGATAATTTAATACATTTATATTATTAAATCAAAGCAATTAGAATACCCATCACCTTGAATATTTGTCTCTTATTTATAGTAGGAGCATTCAAATTATTCTCTGCTAGCTATTTACAAATGTACAATCAATTAATGGTGACTAAAGTTAACATTGATTGATTATACATTCCATTACTACATTGTTTAAAATAACCCAGGAATAGTAATTTCACATAACTTTGTATCCATATTTGTTACTTCTCTAAATTGTAAGCTTTTTGTAGTATGCCTTGCCTACTCATTGAGCAAAATTGCATTTTGTTGAGCAATCACTGGGCAGATGTGGTAAGGAAGAAAAAAGGAAGAAGAAAGGAAGAAGCACTGGTTATCTTACACTAAATCATAACTTCAGTTGAACTACAAAGTTATGTGTTCCTATGGGAACACAGAGATCTTTCCTTACATTCTTGTAATAACAGACAATGTAAGCAGGTGGGTCACTGCTTAATGATCTACTTTACCTGCTATAGAATCAGTGCCTAGTGATTCATCTGCTTTTGGTATAAGATGGACCCCACTGCTTTTGATTTAAAAATTCTCCTTAAAACTGAGTAATTGAAATAGAATTAAAAAACACAGATATGCCACTGGAATATAATAATATCATATAGAAGAAACGGTCTAGTTATCTATAAAAAATACTTCATTAATCTATTTAACAAAAGAAATAGATTAATGAATGAAATAGATTATAGAATGAAATAATGTGAATGAACACATGACTTGCTATCCAAAGCTCAGCTTGCCTTTGCTTTTTCCCCAGGGTCCTGGGCCCTCCAGTTTGCTGATGAACCTCTCTGCTTCTTACTATGCAGTCCAGGGCTGCTTCACACATTTACTTTACCTGCTGTGCTACCCCTGGGTTTTCCAGCTCCATTTATTTCTTACTTGCCGTCCACCAGTCATGTGGCACGCAGCATGAATGAAAGGTGCCTCAGAGTTGTACAGTGCAACAAGCCATCCATTTGGCTTCTGAAGGCATTTGAATGCATGACCTTTGTTTAAGTAAATAAATAACACCAAATTATTTTAATTTTTTAATGAAGTCCTCCCATTGCCTGGTAATCAAAGTACCTTAAATGTTGACTGGGTTAGGAAAACTACTCGAAATGAAGGATAGGAAGATTCCTACCAGACACGTGCAGGCCCCAAACAAATAAATAAAAAGGGAAAAATATTATAAAACTTCCAAAAAAAAAAAAAAGGCTTATTCAGGAAAAAAAGTTTTTTAGTTTTGATCTTCATTATTGACTTGCTTGATTTCCTTGTTTCTATGTTAGGTTCTTTCTTGCCCTGGAGACTCAATGATTTTATGTCTAGTGGTTCATAAGTCACAAGATATCTGGAATTAGGTGGTAAGTATTTTTCTTTTGTTAGCGCGAACCTATAAAACCTCTAGCAGTTTGTATTTTAAGGCAATCAAAACAAAATGGAGTCTTGCATAATTTGCTCCCGTCTTCCTAATGTTTCCATAAAAACAAAATACTATGGACAACCCCAGAAAATGTGAGAGCTTTTCCTTCTGAATGTAAATGGAATGAAAATTAGGTTGATAACAATTTCCTTACACACACACACACACGTTTTAGCATATGAAAAATATCTTTAGTTTTGCTCACATACTACAAAATGATCAGAAATTTGGGGAATATTTGAAGTAATTGCTTTTTTTAAAGATGAAATGACAGCAGAAAAATTTTTGGATAACTTGCGCCTTTATGGGACCACACTAAAGACAGATCGTTACTAGTGTGTAAACGTCCTTCAAAATATCTCTGAAAATGAAAGGTATAGAAGATAAGACCCGTGAAGCCTCTGAACTTTTTATTAAATCACCTATCTTTTCATTTTTCTATCTTAAGAATAGTTAGCCCTTTTGCTGCTAGCACAAAATGACCCATGCAATGTGTGCAATGGGTTTTGTTATATATATATATATATATAAATTTTTTCCTTCCCTTTCACCTTCTGGTGGGGGGGACTTTTGGCCCTAGAACTTCTAGAAAATTTGAAAAAAAAATACCTGAGGGAACAATGGAGGCTGGCTTGGTAGATGTGGCCGTGGCTTGGGTGATAGGCTCTGACACTGAGTTAGGGAATAGTATTTTGATGGGAGATATTATTTTTAGAGCCAGACGTGGTGCTTTAGAAGAGATGGAAACAGACAGCATCTTTCTCCTAAAGGGCCGGCACTTTGATTTAGCCAGGACACCATTCATGGGAATGAGGCCTAGAGAATGTCTGTGGCGGGACAATCAGCCTAATGAGGCTCCCAGCAAAAGCGGGCTTTCAGAAGCTAGTTGAAATGAAGATGTAAGGTACGCAGGGTAGGAGATTGTTCTCAGCGTAGGGAGGCAGCTCAAAACAAGGCGCAGAGTGGAGAGCTGGGGAACCTAACAGAAGTTGCTCTGGGGAAATAAAAAAAAAAAAGAATGAGAAGAAGGTCAGGTGTGACTACATATGAAAGAAAATAAGAACAAAGGTAAAAGTGAGACAGGATTTAAAGAGACTGACGGCTGGAGGGGAAGGCCTGATGGGATTAAATAAGTTGAGAAAATAAATGGCAGTTTCTGATGGAACTACTACTGCTTGACATGTTATGTCTATGTTTTCTGGAGTTTGATGTTAGGCATAGAAGGGATAATACAAATTAGGTTACTGTGCGTGTTGTTAGTTAGATATCAAGCAAAATAAGAACTCAAAAGTTTTATGTACAAATGAAGTGACTGTTTCTGGGAACATTTGGAATGTAAGGTAAAAATTCTTTATTAGGAAGATTGAGAGGGGGAATCCTGGTAGGAATGACTAGGCTTACTAGAATACACTCAATTCACTCATGGGTTAAATACTTGAAGTCTACACTAGTGAGAAAAAACTTTGCTTAATAACTTGTCAAAGTAAAAGCATTATTGGAATAGGAATAAAGATTTCCCTATTTGTATTTTGAAGAGCCCCTGTTACTAGTACCTTGGAAAGACCAAGAAGAGGCTAACTGTGGAACAAGGTAGGAGAAAGGAATGATTTTTAAGTGTAACAGGTACATGTATGATTTGACAATTAGGGGAGAAATTGACAACATTCATCTGGTGATGACTGAAATAACGCGAACAGCTAAGACTTAGTTTTATTTAAAGCATTTAAATGGGCACAGAAAAATTATAGAACACTTTTAAAAGTTAGAATAATAGAATTTAATATTAGATTTTAAAAGTGAAACCTTCATACTTGAACTGATGAATATTTAATATTTGGATGCTATTTACATTGAGATATAGAAAAGAAAATACTCTATACTTTGGAATATAATAGAAGAGTTTAATGACAAGATTGCTATAAAAATTTTAAATTTTCAACATTATTAACTTTTAGGTGAATAAACATTTATTATAAGAAATTAACAGAGTAATTAAAAGTCTTTCTTCTGAGTATGTTTTAGTCATGAAATTGTTACTGTTGCTCTGAAAGGACTGGAGGCTCCAGGAATGTTCACTGGATCCTCTTGGAAGGGTGAAACCTTTTTCTTCTCTCCCGCATTGCCCGGGAAACTCCAGCCATGTCCTGAGCTCAAGGACATTTTCCTTATTCCAGACTATCTGTAACTACCTTTATTGGAGCCTTGCTATAAATAGCTGGAGAATAATCCATCCAACTCTTCTTACAACTAGTGAAGGCATCACCTTGGATGGCATGAATGATAGGATCAGCTTTATTCTTCAAAACATTTCAGAGATGAAAGGCTAATTCCAGCTCTTCCCACTCCGTGTATGGTAGTTCCATGTGGCTCTGTCCTTTTCCTCAGCTTTCTTTCTTTTCATCACACTTACCGTCTCCTGACAGTATTCTATACACGTCCACTTATTCATTTATTATTGTCTCCTACTAGAACATGTGGAACTTGGCCTGTTCAGGGCTCTGTGGATAGAGTCAAAGCAGTGCTGGCAGTTAGAATGTCTCTGAATAAAGGCATGAGAGAGTGAGTTGGCCCCCGACACTGAATCTCAGATTGAAAGGATGACCTCTGAGCTCTTAGTTAGGGTCCTAAATATCTTGTTGAGTAGAGGGTTAAAACCTTGTTTCATAAAAAGCAGGATATTCTTTTATTCTGCTTAGTAAAGAATCTCATAGTATTATATGCTATTAAAGAATAGATGCTAAAAAATATTAACATGTTTGAATTTACTGAAGATAAAAAATTAAAGGAAAAATAGAAGTGATCAGGAGGAAAATAAGAAGAAAAAGAAATAATTATTTGTATGAGGCTGAAGGAACCATGGTGGCTGGGGGAGTAGCTGATCGTGTTGGTGACGGGTTATGATGCAATCTCTACCTCTAGAAAATTCTGGGTTGAGACCATCCCCAGACACAAGTACCTGCCATCCCCTTCAGATCAAATCTCTTTAAATCTGTGTCTCATGTCTACTTGGAAGCCAGGCTAAGGATCTGTGGGCGAAGGAACAGGGAAGAAGGTGTGACGTGGTGGGCAGCCTCTGGGATCTTCTGCTACAGCTCTGGTCCCAACTTGTATCCCACAAATTATGGGCTCTGAGGCTCACCCGGCTCCAAAGGCAGCTTATTGAGGATACTGTGTGGTTACCTGACCAGGCCTTCTCACCTCCTCCTATTGCTTCCCCACTTCTTATTCTAAGTAGCTCATCGAAACAACTGCCCAGCACAAACCATGCTCTCTCTGTCTCCGTATCTTTCCTGTGATATGGAGTCCACTGCCAATTGGGTCGCCCAGCAGCTGTCTGGCTTCTGTTTATCTTTGTTCTTTAGAAATACCGTAGTTAAAGGTCATATGGAAAATGAGTTACCAGGAAATACTTAGGGGTAAGCTTTAGAAGCATCAGTAAAGAACATTACTAAGTGTGATTATATGCTAGGGAATATAGCATATAATCAGAAGGAGCCTAACCGTGTAGCAGTCATTGGGATTAGCAGGTGACACACAAGGTCTCATTTTGTCCTCAGGACATCCAACTTGGGAGTGGACATCACCATATCGTACATGAAACAACTGAGGTTTAGAAAGGGTAAAGAACTTTCTCAAAGGTAGGGTGCTGATACTTGAAATCAGGATTTAACTGAGGTCTAGGAGCTTGTCACCACACAGTGTGACATTTATTCCCAGTGGCAGAAATAGCTGATATAGATGGATGTAAAAGAAGTAAGCATATTGTTGAGGAATCACTACAGCTGGTCCCGTAGTCGTATGAATGGGGTAAAGAATTGTATCATAGGGATGTACTGCTTTCTTGTTTGCCTGGTAGTTGCCATACCACACCCCAGAATAATTTCCACGTTATCAAATACTGATAACTGTCTATTATGAGTCAGGCACAAACCTGATGTGAAGGTACAGAGGTGAAGAAAACAGAGCTGTTGACTTTATAAAGCCTGTGACTGAAGCCCTGCCACCCTTTTAGTGAAACCAGTCTGTTGCTTTCATGTGTTGTAACGTAGCTTTTGGCCACATTCTTTATGTCTCCCTCTGCCCTGTTTTTCTCCTATTTTCTCTCCCACATCTAGCTGGCTCCTGCCACTCACCAAGGCAGCTCACTCCCCTGTGGTCCTGGAGGAAGCTCTGGGCAGGGCCACATAATGAGGTCATAGATCTCAGGGGCTTCTGCCTTCCCGCATAAAAAAAGTTTTGAGATGAATATATTAATATTCTATATTAAAACGTTTTCTTTATAAGTTTTTTTTTTCTTTCTGTCTTTAAGCCATTTTCTTGGACATCTGAATGTATGGTGGACTTTAGGTCTCATATCTGCAGTGCCTAATAGACACATTGGTTATGGATCGCAGCAATATTTAGCAGCAAGTGACTTCAACGTCACCAGAAAGTCAGACAAAATTGGGCAAGAAATATCCTCGTTGGTCTATTGTGATCTGTCTTTCAGTGACTTTTGGGAGTTTAAGACTTCTGCCCTTTTGCTTTGACTACTATAATCATCACTCAGTTGTCACTTGGTAACTGCCTAATTACATTAGTTGGCAATAAGTGAAGTTTTTAAGGGACAAACTCTTCCAAACAGGTGTGATTGGATTTGTTTTTGATACTTCATCTAACTTACAATTACATTTGTAAAATCATAATTAGTCTAATTTATCTAATGACCCCCATCACAGGCTGTAGAATATTTTCTGAGGGTGTTTTTAATTACACATGAATCAACATCACAATTTCGGAAGGAGTTCAGTGATGTGGGCGTTCACATATTTCCCACCACTGGTTTTCAGCTAAGGATTTAGCAGTTTTCCCCCTTACAGTAAAAAGGCTCTTAATAAACACAAAATGTTTTTCTAAAAGGTTGAATTCATCTAATAATGCAGTGATAGACCTTTCTTTTCTAAAGTTTTGGAATCCAGTTTCTGACCTTTTCTATTCTATGCCCAGGATAAATACATTTCTTTGGATAAAGTTAATGATGTTATAACTGATCCAGAACAAAAGGTTAAGTTCTTATAAAGACTGCAATTGAATTTTTGGTTAATTTGCTAAAATGTTTTTTATCCCTGTTTTTGTTTTTCCTCTCAATTCAAGTGTGTATCTTAGTTAGCCTCACCCTAGAGGGAAATTGTATTGTTTTTCACTCTTTTAGAGAGACCAGGATGTGACATTCAGAAGAATCTGAGCAAGAGAGAGTAAAGCTTCATTTTATTTTATTTTATTTTATTTTATTTTATTTTATTTTATTTTTTGCTACTTTGCTAACAACTCGGTGTTCTGAAAACTCTGGATTGTGCTTTGAAAAGTTTGTGTGCTTAGTGAAATATTGTCCAATTGGCCAATCCGCTGGGTCTTGGGAAATATCCTAAGAGCTTGGCAGGAAGAAGTTCTCAAGAGAGCCTGAATGCTGCCAATTTCCAATTGGGCAAGACACATTACAAGGACAACCTTCTCTCAGAGCAACCTGGCATTTCCATTCCAATTGGAATCTGCAAAGTGAAGATGCACCAGGGATGGAGATTAGACAAACCTTTTCGGGTTTCTGGTCCAGGTGAATCTTTCATTTATCTGGAATGCTTTACTCAGCCTTTGATCACTGACCGTTTTCAAAGTGAGGGAGCAGCGGGCACATACCGGTTGGTTTTTAGAACTGATCAACAGCCAAGGCATAGGCAGGGGGACTCAATGGATCTATTTTTGTCATACGCACAAGGCATCGAACCTGCCTGAACAGTTCAAATTGTTGCTAATAAAATTTCAGGTCTGCTGTGTGAGGCAACCGCCTGTCACATGGGCCCTTGCTCAAGGGGCTCTCTATCCTGATGTATGTTTGGGCAATGATGACAGCTGTGCTCTTTGCCTGGCTGCTTCCGTTTATGAAAACGTGGGGGTAGATGGCAGTCACCCCCACAGGTCCCTTTACTGCAAATTGTCTTTCCTAGCCACAGCCAAGAGTAAATATACCCAACAGAACTGAATAACAATCATTTAGGACCTACCTCAAGTAGGTTTAATTTGTTTTTACAAAAAAGGTCTCAGGAAATTAAAAAAAAAGAACAAGATATTTGCTTAATTGGAATTTCTAAACAATATTTTATATATATATATATATTTATTTAAATGACAGGATAGTTTATTGACAGGGAAGAAGATTGATGGCATGATGAGCAAAAGAGGGCAAACAGCAGAGGGGGAATAGAACCTCCAGCAGAGCAGTGGGAGAATCCAAGTAGGAACCATTTTTTGGGTTGTTCTTTGAAAAACACTTATTTTATGTGATTTTAACATAGCCACTTGAGATAGTTTAAGTAAGCAAGACAAAGGGATCTGATTATACCAAGAGAGATTTGCCACCTTACAGTTTATCTTCTGGGCATGGCTGGGGAGGGATTAGAGGGTTTAGACCCCTCACTTGCCCCTTTGACCAATCTCACCTCATTCTGCCTTTTAATCATTGTCAGTGTTGTCATCTCTAAAAACAAAGCCTTGTAGCAGGTTACTTGAGAGAGTTCGTTGAGTGTGGATTAATTTACCCTTGTCTCTGAAGTGTTGGTTTCCCTTACCACCAAGCTCCTCCGTCCCCATCATTCAAAGTGTTTCTGGGATTCTGATGATGCCTTATGGCTCTTATCAGTGGTCCCTGTCCTGTCTTGTGTAGACAGCACAGAAGGGGAGCTGAGAAGACTCAGGAGCAAGCCCCACCACATCTCCATGTTCTTACCTTTGCCTGAGTTTCTGTAGCCTGAAAGTATATGCTTTGGAAATATCAACCACCATGGCCCTTTTTGTTTCTTTTTCAATTTCTTGTTGTAAATCCCTAAACCGCCACAGAATTTCAAGTCTAACAGGGTGTAAACAGGTGGTGTCTTGCTCAGATAACTGAAGGTGTAAGTGGAGATTTTGCGCACTGCTCTTAGCAGCTCCCATTCCTCTATTACTAGCCATGGGACTCTACTTTTGTAGTGTGGAATGCGTTGGGTGAAGCTCTTTTCATGTGAAATAAATAATGAGTGAATAAGTGAAAGAAGAATCCAAGCCATATGTACCCTATCCATTTTCATGTCTTTGATGAGTACCAGGCGACTTTCTCAGATCATCCCACAGTTGTCCACTCCAGTATTTTATTGAACAAACTATTCTTATCCATCAGTACATATTTTTGCACTTTCCCTGGGTTCTGGGCATTTTGTTACAAAGTCAACTGACAAGCCAATGATAATTCAGTGTCTTGGATTGCAGCAATCAGCTGGGAGAGATGGTGAGTAGCAATTCCACCAGCAGGTGGAGAGAGCTTTGCTAGAGACATGGCTGGCTGGTAGGAATACAGAGAGCTCCTGGCCCATAGTAAAGGGTTAGAAGAGATGTTCCCATACTTGGAAAAGTTAGCATAGTAAAGAAAGAGGTAGTAGAAGGAAGAGAGAGATTTGCATTTTTAAGGCACAGAGACTTACAGCACGAAGAATTAAAAGTAAATTAACAAATTCTTCATTGCATCCAAATCAAGTATCTGCTGTTTTTCTATAACCTGTTTCCTTTTATTGGATCATCTTTGGAGATGAAGACTAATTGGCCAGCTTTTCTACATGATACCTTTATATTTTTGTGATGAATTCTGGGCTCTATCCTTTGAGAGGGATATGGGAATAATGACTTTTGCTTAGAAGAAAGAAAACAATTTTGAGAGAAATTAAAAATAGGTCTTAAAGTAAATGCCTGAAGGAGCTGGCGTTGTTTGACTTGGAGAAATGACAACTCAAGCAGCTTTGCATCTTAGAAAGATTATTATTCAGAAGAAGGATTAGTCCAAGGTTGACAATTCCTCACAGGGGTACCACATTTCCTATTCGATATCCATAATTAACCAATGCCTTTGTTCCCTTAGAGCACCAGGTATAGCCTCAGCATGGTGGTCCCAGCAGTTAGTTCTATATAGTCTTCAGATTAAAGTTCTTTGCGATTCTTATATTGGATAGCCCCTGTGTGCTCCTGAGGCTTTAAGAGACCAGTGAGTAAAAGACCGAGGAATTCAGCCTTAAAAACTGTGAGAGTTGATCAATAATGGAACAGGCTGTCCCAAGGATTAGTGACTTTTCTGACATGAAAGGTTTTCAAAGGCATACATTGAAAAAGACTTATGATATAAATTTTGTGATGGCTCCACTCTCCCACTCCAGACTTGTGGTAAAAATGGCCAGAGAGATATTGTCTCTGAGAAGCAGCGAGGTCAGAAATATCCCAGGTCTAGAAATGACAGTGGTCTTCTTTGGGCACAATGGCAGTGCTCTCTTGAGCTCCCAGTGGAACAGACACTGATAAAGGCTGGACTCCAAGCAGAGGGTTTTCTGGCTTGCCACAATGTTTCATGCTAGCACAGAAAGAAAGGGTACCATTTTTGCAGGTACTACTGGTGGCTTGACATATTGGGATGTTAGGGACAATAGGCAGGAGCCTCCAGATTTTATTTTACTTAGATTTAAAAAAACCTGATTTGTTGCACATAGATTTGGTTTTGGGAGCTGATGTTTGGACGTGCTACAATATGACTCATAATCTTTGGCTAGCAAGTCACTGAAGAGATTCAAATATTAAAACCAGACTGCACTAGTTACATTCTCAATTCTGAGATGGTATAATTTTTTGATTCATGGAATCATTAATCAAAAGCTCTCTTTACTCTTACTTAAGTGAAACAACTCTAATTCCTTCTACTCTATCCTGTACGATGTGCAAGACACTTTCATCCACCTTTTGCATTTGACTGTAGACTTTTACAATAATTCTAATTTTTTTTTCAATGTTTAGTTCTTCAAATCTGATAAAGCTCAGTGTGGCCTCAATTTCTGCATCTGTCATATGCACCAATTAGTGATGCCATTTTGGGAACAGATTCACTGTGAGATTAATGAAGTTGCATTTGGGGACTCTTACCTTTTCTGGGCCTCTTCCAAGGCCCCTAGTAGTAGGTTTGTAGATTTATCAAATAAAAATATGCAGGATGCCCAATTTAATTTGAATATCAGATAATTAAAAATTATGTTTTCGGTATAAATATGTCCCGTTTTGCACGAGATGTAATTATACTAAAAATTATGCATTGTTTATCTAAAATGTGAATTTAGCTGGAATTCCTAATTTTTATTTACTGAGGAGTTGTCCTAGCAATGGTGCATTAGTAATTTTGTATTTTTTATCTCAAAGAGGGGACCCAGGTTGGATAAACTCTATGCACCACAAACCCTGTATTCTATACCATTCACAGTTTGTTATGATTGACTTAAACAGCTTACATTAACATTATTAAAACTATTGTGGCAATTGCTGTTGCCTTATTAGAAATATGTCTTGCTAGGGAAGGATAGTGACATTTCATGGCCTTGGCTGACATGTTTAGCTCATAGTGAGGCAAGACCAGCAACTCTTGTTTTTCCTCCCTTAGGTTTAATTACTTTCTCCTGTGTTGGAAATTCTATTTGCATCAGGCTGTCTCCATTCCCAACATTTTAATTAATCTGTAGCATGTTTCTAGCTCTATTTCTCACCTGCTTGTTCTATTGGTAGATAAGGAGAATGCTTGTAACTTAGAGTCAGAGACAAGATTCTCACAGTTACACAGCAGCCTGTGAACATTTGATTGGGTCACTCACAGGAAGGGAAGTGGGGAGGAAAGGGATTTTCTTCTAAAGCCAATTGTCTGTTTTCTTTTCATAGTTCGGTGCTTATTGTCATGATTGTTGAGCAGTCACAGAAGTCTTTCTCCTTTTCCCTGTTTTTTAACCTACTGGTTCTTTATGAGCCCTGGTTCACTTCCCCCTAGGCAGTAGCTCCCTGGGTGTTAGCAAAAGTCTCTCTAGATGTTTGCCCCAGGTCCCAGTTTGTCTCACAGGTACAACGGAACTCATGTTTACCTGGATCATCCCTTCTCCCCCCAACATAACTTAAGATCCCTTGAAAACCTGACAAAGCTGATGAAAAATTGATAGGACACTGCCAACCCCGGAGGAGAAGTTGGCCATATCCCATGGCAACTGGGATATACTTGTAAGGGACTTTCACTGTGCTAAAGGAAAAAAAAATGTTTTCTTATCAGTTTCTTAAGTTTGCTTTGGCAAGCAACTGGGGAGTGGATTTGTAATATTTCCTACATGCTATGCCTGAAATCACTAATGCAAAATCAATTATCTCACCATCATTTTAAACACAGTGTGAGAAGTACAAGAGCTATACTAATGGTTCGGAGAAGACAATTTGCCCCCACGGAAGCTATGCCACTTTATCACTGATCGTTCTCACCCCCTGCTTAACCTTGAGTGATTTCCTTTCCCAACCGGTGTCCCAGTGCCACTGCCTCACTTGGTACTTCTGCTTCTGTACGTTGGGTCTATGCTAGTTGAATACCTCAGGGCCAGAAGAGTCACTTGTTTGCCAGTACACCGCATCGGCCAGCCAGTGTTCTGCTTATCTTCATCCAGCCCAAAGTAAGCGGTAGAAGCTGAGGCATTGTTCTCATTGCAAGATGCAGGTGCTGTTGGCCATGGCTGGATGTTTTCCAGGATCAAATCAGGCTATTATTTCACAACAGTCTAGGCCAATGTCATGGTGTAAGGTGATATTCTGGAGAAGTACTGAGAATTAAAATTCAGTCTCAATTTGTTCAAGGGAGGTAGAGCATGAAGATGGCCAGTCTTGAGGGCTTTTACTAATGATATGCATTACAGTAGCTGACACATTTTGAGGGCTTTCTATGTGCCAGGCTCTGCAATATGTGATTTACTGCATCATCTCATTAAATCTGTGCCACCTGATGAGGTGTTAATATTATTTTCCCCATTACACAAATGAGACACTGAATGGGTTAAAGTATTTCCTAAGGTAATAAAGCTAGTTCACTGTGGGAAGAGAGGTGAAGGGTCAAAATCTGTTTGGTGCCCTCTGGCTTCCGGCCTCATCTAAATTAATCCAGTCTTGGGCCGAGTGTGAGATTGTCCACCCTTGAATCCTGGAGCTGCAGCTCATGTAGACTCTTCTGATTCTGCTTCTTTGCTGTCAAAATGCATCTGTAGCAAGGGGTTGTAAAGACATCTGCTTATTTCATTCTGACCACAAGTCTGTGAAGTAGAAAACATTGTCTTCTTTTATTTATTTATTTATTTATTTATTTATTTATTTATTTTTGCAGTTTTTGGCTGGGGCTGGGTTTGAAATAGCCACCTCTGATATGTGGGGCCAGCACCCCACTCCTTCGAGCCACAGGTGCTGCCCTTTTATTGATTTATTTTATGTTTTTTTTTTTCTGAGACTGAGTCTCACTTTGTCACCCTCAGTAAGGTTTTGTGGCATTGCAGCTCACAGCAACCTCAAATTCTTGGGTTCAAATGATTCTCTTGCTTCAGCCTCCCAAGTATCTGGGACTACAGGTGCTCGGGTACATGGAAGTTAAGTCACTTTTCCAAAATTATGTAAGAGTAAGTGGTTGTGCTGGGCTATGAACTCAAGCACCCTGCACTTGAAACTATTGCGTTCAGTAATGTCACCAAGGCACTTAACACAGTGCCCTGTCACATGGTAACCCATTAATAAATGTCTACTATTTAAGAAAATAGCTCTGCATCAGACACTAGGTTAGTTATTTACATACATTATTGATTCAAATTCTTATGGACCATATAATAAGATGGCGATGAACCCAATTTTGCATATTTGGACACTAAATTACAGATTAAGTACTTTTCCAAGGTTACATATCTTTCCTAACATCATATTCCAAGTGAGTAACTATATTGACCCTTTGCTTCTCTGAACCCCCTAACCTTTGGTTTTGACTAGTCCACTAGATTAAAGATACTATTTTTAGAAAGAAAATTCCCAGATAGTGGTCTGTTTTCATGCAAGCCTGTTGCATTCCCTGTATCTCTTAAATGGCTCTCCTGTAGTCCTTTTGATACTTATTACTATTTAGGTTTGGTTTCTGAAAAATTATAGTAAGATATAATCAGGAAAATGATGATGTTTTATTACAACTCTTTTTCCTTTTTTTTTTTTTTTTTTTGCAGTTTTTGGCTGGGGCTGGATTTGAACCCAGCACCTCCGGCATATGGGACTGGTGCCCTACTCACTGAGCCACAGGCGCTGCCCTTTTCTTTCTTTTTTAAAATATATAAAGTCTTCACTTCACTCTCACTGGGAGTATTGATGCCAGAAGAGCCATTTCACATCCCAGGGCTCTGCTGTGCCTCACTGTGGGGTGATACATCAGACAATCACCAGAAGATGCTGAAGGCCAGTTGTTACTTTGTTAGCTGGGGTTATCCTTGAAACATCTATCTCCAGTCCTGAAAAGGGAAATGCCCTAATGTGAAGAGAACAGGGCTGTTTACAAAAACATACGGGGAAGTGTCTAACGTGCTAGTTAGTCACCAGGAGTGACTTACACTAATACAGTAATAATAATAAATGAATAAAGTTACTCTAAAGGAAATTGGCCATTGTCTGCACACTCGATATTTCCACTGGGTGAGGATGGGGAAGGGACGTGCATACTGTAAGGAAGAACTCATTTGATGCCCTTCTCTTGCTTTTTTTCAATTTAGTGGCTACCCAGGCTTCTTAAGACCTGTTTTGGTTTTTTGAGTAATCAAGTAAAGAGCATTTAGAGAAGGCTTGTTGTGGGGAAACTCGCTGTGCTACACAATGTAGAGACAGTTATCACAGGATTTTTACCCTAATGGAGTTACTATTAAACAGTTTGGTCTACATGTCTTTGTACATTTGAAACTATTTTGATTCATTGATTTATCTAGTCATTAAAGGTTTTGGAATTGAGTGCTTAGCCTATCTTTAAAACTAAGTAGAATCTTGATGACATTAACACTGAGTTTTTAAAAAGTTTTGTCTTTAGTACAATAAAGCTAGGGCTTAAGCAGGGAAAAATGTTAAGTTATATTAGTTTCTTATTTATGCAAAAAGAAAATTATCACAAACCTAATGGGGTAAAACAGCACAAATTTATCACTGTGCAGTTGTGGAAGTCCAAAGTTCTACACTGGTTTCAGTGGGTTAAAATCAACGTGTCAGTCAGGCCATGTGACCTCCATAGGCTCCTGCTGGGAATCTGTTTTCTTGCTTTTTTTTTTTTTTTTTTAACCTTCTAGCAGCCAGCTGCATTCCTTGGCTTGTGGCCTCGTCCTCCTTCTTCAAATCTCTGACAATCTCTGACTCTGGCTTTCTGCTTCCATCATCACATCTCCCACTTTTTATGATTCTGAATTTCCTGTTTCTCTTATATAAGTACTCTTGTGACCCTTGTGATTATATTGGGGACATCAGATAATCCAGGACAATTCTCTTACCAAAGATCTTTAATTTAATCACAACCTCTATGTACCCTTTATCATGCATATTAGCTTCTTAGGGATGCCTTTACCAAGCACCTCTAACTTGGTGGCTTAAAGCAACAGAAACTTTTTTTTTTTTTTTGCAGTTTTGGCCAGGGCTGGGCTTGAATCCCCCACCCCTGGTATATGGGGCTGGCGCCCTATTCCTTGAGCCACAGGTGCCACCAAGAGCAACAAAAACTTTTCATCTCATAGTTCAGAGTTCTGAAGGCTACAGGTCTGAATCAGGGTGTCAACTAGGCCTTGCTCCCTCTAAAAACTTATGCTAGACTCTTTCCTTTCTCCTTCTTAGTGTTTCGTGGGGCCACAACTCTTGGCACTCGTTGGCTTGCAACTGCAATATCCCAGTCTCATGAACCAGTGTGGGGAAGGAGAAATAAACTGAGTTGAAGTGGTGGGAAATGAGAAAGAAAGACAAGACACAAAAGATAGGATAGTCAGAAGTTCTGATGCAGCTGAACTGAACTGATGACTGAACTGTGGAAACAGCTTTATTTATAAAGCATCTTTAACAAGGTAAATCTTAATGCCTCAGGAAAAGATTAACTTTAAGGAGGAATAGCTGTGTGTTTGCCAGTAATAAGAAAAGTATGCATGGACTACCTGACTTCTGGCAGATGAAAAGAATGTTTGTTGTTAAAGGAGGAGAAGCAGCTGGGGGTGGGGGTCATTCCCTGAATGTCTCCCCCGGCTGTGGGGGCCCTGCTGCATCACAGCCCATTACCCACATTCCAGTCTTTGCCTCTTGCCATCAGGTGGTGGTCTCGCCTTGTTTCTCTTTTCATGGAGCCTCCTCCTCTTCTTATGAAGACACAAGTCATTTTGGATTAGGGTCCACCCTAACAACCTCATCTTGAGTTGATTGCATCTGCAAAGACCCTATTTCTAAGTAAGACCATGTTCACAGGTCCTGGGGTTTAAGATTGCAACATGTTATTTTGGAGGCAGACACAGTTCAACCCATAACACTGTGTAAAGTAACATGTCACATGAGATATTCACAGGTTTCAGGGAGCAGGATTAAATGTCTTTGGGGGAGACCATTATTCAGTCTCCCACGTATCCCAGATTTCATGTGATGAAATTAAGGACCACAGAGTTTGAGAGGTTTGCCTGATCCGTCTGGAATCCAGATCTGTGAACTTCCTGGCTTGTGACTTCTACCTACGCAGGTAGGAGTTTAGCACCGTGTCCTATTAAAAAGTCTTTGGATGGGTGGAGGGAGAATAATTGGTGGGACTGCACCTATGGTGCGTCTTACAAGGGTACATGTGAAATTTACTAGGTGTAGAATATAAATGTCCTAACGCAATAACTAAGAAAATGCTGTGAAGGCTATGTTAACCAGTTTGATGAAAACATTTCAAATTGTATATAAAACCAGCACATCGTACCCCCAGGATTGCATTAACGTACACAGCTATGATTTAATAAAAAAAAAAAAAAGACACTTACAAACACCTTTTGGAAATAAATATCATAGACAGTTAAAAGAAAATTTAAGATGAAAGTGATGCTATTTGTAAACGACCATTTAAACAATGAGACTAGCCATTAGCACAAAGATGCTGCATCAAGGAACTGGTTATGCTATGCAGATTTGTTTACATGTACAGAGAAACTACTCCCTGAATTATTAATCTAATTATTTAATTATAAATTATCTTTATGGGGAGCCTTGGGAGCCCATTTGTAAGTATGACCATAAGTCAGGTTGTCTATAATTTGAGGATTGCCTATATATGTCATGTCTGTGAATCCATAATGATATAAACATATGATTGAATAAATAAATAAGTGGGATGGAATAGGTAAATCTCCCATGCAGAATTTCCAGTAATTTCTGTAGATATTCCATCCTCAAGGGAGGGGGTGATAAATCCCTATTCCTTAATAGGCAGAAAAAGAGGAAAAAGAATAACTTTGCAGTGGAGAAATCTGACAAACACTACCTCAGCCAGATGATCAAAGTTAACATCAGCAGTGATAGGTCATGTTGATAGCATGTAACTTTGATATGATATAATGAAAATGGCTTTACCTTTTTCTTCTTCCCCAAACCATTATCCCCAGTCTAATCATGAGAAAAACATCAGACAACTCCCAATTGAGAGACATTTTGCAAAATATCCTACTAGTACTTCTCAAAAATGTCAAGGTTTATCAGGCCTGGCATGGTGGCTCATGCCTGTACCTAGCACTCTGAAAGGGTGCTAGGGTGGTGGATTGCTCGAGCTCAGGAGTTCAAGACCAGCCTGAACAAGAGTAAGACCCTATCTCTACTAAAAATAAAAAACTAGGGCGGCTCCTGTGGCTCAGCGAGTAGGGCGCCGGCCCCATATACCGAAGGTGGCGGGTTCAAGCCCGGCCTCGGCCGAACTGCAAAACAAAAAAATAGCCGGGCGCTGTGGCGGGCGCCTGTAGTCCCAGCTACTCG
>CAUYON010109313.1:0-27236 GCA_963573935.1 Arctocebus calabarensis
GCTTCATTTAAGTCCAGAGGATATTAGTTCACAGAGCAGGCAGTCCACTGGCATTCCACAAAAGAGGCTCACAAGGCAGGCTTAGCTGCCTGTGAAAGTCTGAAGTTTTTTTTTTTTTTTTTGAGACAGAGCCTCAAGCTATCACCCTGGATAGAGTGCTGTCACATCACAGCTCACAGCAACCTCCAATTCCTGGGCTCAAGCGAGTCTCTTGCCTCTGCCTCCCAAGTAGCTGGGACTACCAGGCGCCCGCCACAGCGCCCGGCCATTTTTTGGTTGCAGCTGTCATTGTTGCTTGGCGGGTCTGGGGGCTGGATTCGAACCCGCCAGCTCAGGTGTACGTGGCTGGCGCCTTAGCCTGTTAAGCCACAGGCGCTGAGCCAAAGTCTGAAGTTCTGATCTCAGCTGAAATGGTGGCTGAAAGGGATCCAGCCGTTGGCCCATCCACCACCCACCACCCATCCATCCATTCACCCTAATACCCACCCATCCTCCATGCACCACCCACCATCCGTTTACCCTAATACCTACCTGCCGACCCACTATCCACCTAACCTAACACCCACTGCCCCATGCATGCATCCACCCACCTGTCCACCCATCCATCCATCCATCCATCTATCCATCCATAATCCACTCACCACCTGTTATGTTCCTTACTCTTTAGTCCCAGAGAGTATAGGTACACCAGCCTGGTGCCTGTCCTTGAGGACACAGACATGTGAAAAGATGCTTGTAAAGCAGTCGGGATGCAGGCATTCTGCACTGGAGGAACGTACCCAACAGGACCGTGTGCCCAGCAGTGCAGCAAGCCCACTGTCCCTGCACCAGTTAACAAAGGACTTCCTGCTGAGCCCCGTGTGGGGCTTCTCTGACGCTTCTCTCCTCCTTCTGAATGTTCTAGAAGTAACATCCTCCCTTCAATCTGAATATCCAAATCTCACCTGCCCTCTTAGGTGCAACCCCAAGCTGAGGGCTCCTGAGTATCCCAAGGAGTGTGGGCCACAGACCCAGACAGCCGCCTGACCCTTCTTCCCTCTGCCGACCCAGACAGCTGCCTGACCCTTCCCTCTGCAGCCCCAGACAGCCTGCCTGCCTATTCCCTCTGGAGCCCCCAGACAACGCAACTTGACTGTTCCCTCCTCTGCCCCTGGACAGCCTGCCTGACAATTCCTGCTACTACCCCCGGACAGCCCACCATGACTGTTCCTTCCAGGCTGGGGGCTCAGGGAGGAGCAGAGCCCAGTTCTGCTCTGGCCCCTCCTCACACAGAACTGCTATTTTTAAGAGGTATTTGTAGGAGGAAGGAAATAAGGGAGGAACGGGAAGAATGGCCGGCACTCCCCTCGGAGCCTGCCCACCAGGTATTCAGGCCCTGCCTGCTGTCCCTCCAGGCGTGGGATGCCCTCCTCCCTCTCCTCTGTGGACCATATGGGAGACCTGGTACCTGCCTAAGGACAACTCCTGGCCGTGGGAAGATGCCCTGTGCTACGTCCAGCCCCAGGCCCACAGGGAAGATGCCCTCTGCTATGTCCAGCCCCAGGCCTACAAGGGGTCCCTATGTCTACGAGGGGACTAAGTGGCCCTTCCTAGGGAGGAGGTCCTCAGCTCCAGAAAACTGAGAAGTCTTTGGAAAGCCCCCGGCCCAGGCCTGCCACCCAGTACCCTCTCCAGAGGCTCTCAGGCCTGTGGGAGCATTTGGAGTTTCTTCAAGGACAGGCCCACTCCTGGGGACCATCAGAGGCCCTGGGAGGTAGAGCTCCCAGTTTGCCATCTTTCAGTGATGGGCAGTTGAAACATCTGCCTGTTAGAGAGCTTCCAGGCCAAGACCAAGGGCCGCAGCCTTGACCGTCAGCCCTGGCATGTGAGACAGCGTTTACAGGCACGCACCGCTTAATGTGTAACCTCCTGTGAGGTTTCCAGCTGCTCGTGATGCCACGTTAGCTCTGCACAGGTCCAGAGGGGCCGACCTGGACTCTGTCAGCATCAGCCAGGCCATCATGGTCCCTCTGGCCACAGGGTCTCTGCTCGCCCAGTGCCAGGACTAGAGGTGAAGGGTCATCTGGGGTGGGGTGGGTGCCTTGGGGGTCCCAGGAGCACAGGGCTCCACCCAAATCCTCCCTGTCCATCATTCCCAGTCTCTCCTCAGAAGGAGCCATCCCAGGACACCACCTGAAGTCCTGGCACCCAGTGTCCCTCCCTGCCAGGGACAGCACTTCCAGACTCAGGCCCTGGGTGCCCCTGTCCACTTTTCTCTACGTGGGTCTGGGCGATGAACCCACCAGGGCTCCCCTGAAGGCAGACCTGGGCCGAGGGTGAGGTGCAGGCCACAGTTCCTACAAGCACAGTGAGGATGGGCTGGGCAGGGAAGGAGCACAGGGGCAGTACCCTGCTGAGTGGCTTCTGCAGCAGGCGAGGGGGCTCGGTGCCCTGGGCCTCTACAGGACACGGGCGCATGCCCAGAATTGTCCCCTGGTGGGACACTGGCTCACCCACACACTGGCCTAGAGTCATTCACGGGGCACTAACTCCCCAATACCTCTTGTTGACTTGCACCTATAGCCAAAAATCTCAGAAAACCAAGTGAAAACAGGGCAGCCCCTAGCCACAACTGTGCAGACCCCACAGGCCACTCACCACGCAGGTGTGCCCTGGCTGCCTCACTGCCCTGGGCTCCTGGTACCTCCAACTGGGGAACTCTGCCAGGGGAAGGCCACCACCCTCATTTTAGAGATAAGGAGACTAAGGCCCAGGTAGCTTGGCCGAGGGGTAGGGGAGCTGGGTCTGTGCTCTGAACTTGTGGGCTGTCCCCTAAATCTCTGACCATGCCCCACAGGTTGTACACAGGACTCCTTGGGGCTCAGAGTCAGGAGGACTCCGAGGAGGCCGCCTTCTTCCTAGCCAGGTGGGAGGAGGCCGCTCTTGGGGCGCACAGAACAGGAGCAGAGACCTGCAGGGCCCCAACTGACCATGCAGAGAAAGAGGGAGAGGGCTTGGGGCCAGGATGCAATCACAGACCCACATGCATTGGACATGCATTGGACAACCTAAGCCACAGCATTGGACAACCTAAGCCACAGCAGTGCTGAGCAGGGCTCTGGGCACCACGGTCAGGCAGGACCAGTCCTTGTCCTCACAGAAAGCCTCCACTCACAGTCAGATGGAAATAATTGACAGTGCCTACAAGCTGGGTCCCTCCGTGGACAACGGCCCCTGCAGTCCCTCTGCCCCCTCTTTCCCACTCCCTCCCGCATCAGAGCTCCAGGCCTGGCCCCACGGGGCTCTGGGAGGAGAATAGCCCCCCCCCCCCGAGTGACCCTGATGTTTGCCCCTTTGCTGAGCTGCCATTGGGGAGGCCAGGGGTACAGAGTGTGAAATAAGCCCTGTTGTTCCCTCCCAACTCACAGCCAGGGCCCACGCCCATCTCACCATTTTCAAAACCCCCCACATGGCCTGGTTCTGAGCTTCTAAAAGTCCATGAAAACAAGTCTGCAGGGAGCAGCTGAAGGAGGGGACATGAAGATGCAGCCGGCCAAGGTGTCTGCTGGCCCTTGAATATGGAGGGAGGACCCGCTGGGCTGCCAGGGGTGGATGCGGCTGGTGGGAACCCTGATGTCATCACCCTTCACTGAGCCTGGGTCCCCCTCAGCTCACCAGGCAGGCGGGATTGCTATGAAGCATGGGTCAGCTCTGGCCTTTCCAAATGGCTACTGGCCTCTGAAATGTGCCACCCCTGCTAAGGCCTCCGTCTCCAGCCACTCTGGGGCCCAAAGCCAGTCACTTATCCCATACCTGCCTCCCTCCGGGTAAGGGCCAGTTACTAACATGCTTCAGGGCAGATGGACACCCAGGAGTCCAGCAGGCATTTGCTGCCCTCTTGGTCCACTGGTGGCCCCTGCGTAGTGGCAGAGCCCAGGACAGAATCTCCATAGAATGTGCCGAGGAGCAGTCCCCACTGAGCTCTACCACGGCCTGCAGAGTGGGAGGATTTGTGCCCACGCAGAGCACAGAGCTGGAGCCAGACACTCAGGGCTGGTTCTGGGCTGCCAAGGAGGAAGTCGACTGGGATGCTGGAGTGCATGTGCTGAGAGCTACCACCAACACTGAGGGCAGGGGCTGGGGTCACCTTAACCCTGAGGTATGGCTGTGGGCCATTTAGGAGAGACCTCTGCTTATTCTCCCAGTTCTCTGGAAACTTCTTCCTGGTATTGCTGTCCTGTCATCAGCTGTGGCTGACCAGTGATCACTCAACAGAAGGGTCTAGAACCCCACGGCCTGGGTCTGTCCCCCACTTGGCAGTGAATCCACCTGTGTCCCGGCTGCAGCCTAGGAAGGGCAGGAAGATGTGCTAGTGGCCCAGGCAATCCTGCCAACCCTCGGGCGTGGTTGCACCCCTGCAAAGCAGGAAGAAATCAGAGCAGGGCCAGCCCCAGAGCCCAGAACAAGTCCCCAGGAAGTGGTGGCCTCTACTCTTTGGGGTTTCTTTTCTGCATTTGATGGAAGCCCCCAAAGTGGGTGCATCTCCTCTGTAGCCTGTCTCTGGGTCCCCAGCAGCCACAGCACACTGGGTCTCTGCTGAGGCTCAGATGAGCCTTTCCTGCTGCCCACAGCCTGCCCAGTCTGTGTGAGGGGGGCTGGGCACTGTCCCCAGTTGCATCCTGATACCTGCTTGGGGGCTGCCCACTTTCCTCGTGGCTCTCCCTAGACTCGGGGGAGGTACCATGTGTTCTGAAGAGCTGGGATTCTAGAAGCAGAGCAATGTGAGTGCAAATCCCCATCCCAGGGTCCTACTAAAGGCGCCCAGGACCAGCCGTTAGCCGCTCAGAGCCTCAAGCACTTCTTCCTGGAAATGTGAGAGTCTGATTCCTCATGAGACCAACCTCTGTGGGCAGTAAGCAGTGTGCCAGGGCAGGGCCAGCACACAGTGGGAACAGATTTGGTATGCCGGGTTTGGGGGCACCATTTTCCCTTTTGTATTTTCCCACGTGTGTCTCTCCTGCAGCCTAGCTAAGCCCATGGGATTCCCAAGGGCAAGACTGGGGCCCTCCAGAACACCCCAGGGGTCTTGGCCAATGTGTTCCCAGGGAGGGCAGATGACAGGTCAGGGACAGTAAATAAACAAGGGGGACTGAGTGAGGTGAGCCCTTTCACCTTTGGTCCCCTCAGCCAGGCCTTATCTCCCCTCCGTCAGGCCTGTCCTCGGTCTGTTTGCCCATGTCAAGCAGATGGACATCGGTAAACACAGCCCAGCAGGCAGCTCGCCAAGGGGCAGCAAAGGTTGGCCTGAGGAGGGGTGAGGAGCCAGCAGCAGCCAGGGCCAGGGTGGATACCATGTCTTGAGGGAGAGACCCTCCCCATGGCTATACCACCCCAGGGACCATGGCCCGCGGCCCCATCCACAGATGGGAACAGCAGGCCCAGTAATGGGGCTGCTGCCAAAGGAGGGCCACCTATCCAGAAGCAGAGCCAGGGTCAACCCCAGACCTCCTGCCTGCTGGTCCTCTGGTATGTGGGGTGGGGGGGATCCAGGCCCAGGGGCCATGGGAGGCGGGGAGTTCTGCTCTCTTCTGCACCTCCAGCCCCACCTCGCCCACAACTCAGGGCCCAGACTGGAGTCCAAACAACTCAGGAGGGAAAACTGGTTCAATCCCAGAGAGTTTCTGCTGAAAACGTCCTCTTTTCCAGGCACCAGCCCTGCGGACACTTCTAAGGACACTAGGACCCAGGCCAGTTGCTCTGACCACCATCGTGTGTGTCAGGGGAGGGAACATGGGCCCACAAATGGTTCTGGTTAAAGGGAAACAGATGATGCTTGTGGCACAGGGACACACCCACTTCCGTCAGGACCACCTGCTTGTTCCACTCTCCCCCACCCCTGGAACTGGGGCCAGCATGAGCATGGTGTGGGGGGAGGTGGACACCAAGAGGCCCAAGCTGGCCAGAATCCACCTGCCCTGCCTGACCAGTATTTCCAGAAGGAATCAGGGCTGTCCCCAACATCTGTGGCCCACATGTCAGCTCAGTCTGGGCAGAGCCACCAAGCATCACCGCCTGTTCAGCAGGAGTCCCCAGCTCTTGGTTCTCCCCCAGTAGCACCAATGGGCCATGTGTCATCCCCACCCGCTAAGGCACAAAGGTGGCCACATGTCTGTCCTCAGTTCCAATTGTTGGGGGCACAGGGGTGGGGGTGAACAGTGGTTAACCCAGCACCTGGTGCTCTGTTCACAGAGCTGGCCTGAGGGAGGAGATGTGAGTGAGGCTGCATGGGATCCCATTGTCAGAAAGTCAAGGTACCTGCTCAGCTCACACTGCACCTTGAGGAAATGCCTTCTATGTGTCATGATCTCTAAAGACTCACAGGAAAGCCCCTAAGGGCATGAAGTCTTTTTCTCTTTTATAAGGAAACATCAAATAATCAATTCTGGACTTTTGAGGCAGGAATATTAGTCCTCTAGGGGATCTTGAATGTTTCCTCTTGTTGGCAAGAGCTACAAAACCCATTATGCTTTCCTTTCTTGCTATGGCTGCTAGGAAGCTCATACTCACATGAAGGGACCCATTATAAGCACTAGCTCCTCTCTGGCTCCTGAGAGAATTCTCTCTCTCCTTCCCTCTAGATTATTCCTGAAATGTGTCTTTCTTTTCCTTGTCTTGGTCCTATGCTTGAGTACATATTATTTTTCAGAGCTCCAACAGACAGTGTCTAATTTGGTAATACAACCAGCCACCTAACATTATATAGCAAATAATTTGATTTGTATCCTCAGATGTTCATGAACATCCCCTGCCCCCATCTTTAGAGCCCTCCCCTTTAGAAAGCAGTGTCCTCCCTACATGCTTCCTAGACATTAACTGGAGTTATTGTCTAGACACCTGAGGCCACTGCTTTGTTGTCAGCACACACGCATTCCCCAGTGCATATAAGTGGGGCATGGTGCCAGGCAGAAAACCAGGTCTCCATTCTGCTTTGCCCCGTGAATACCTGGCCTTGGGGTTGTCCCTCCTAGTGCCCAGCTGTACACGTAGAAAGTGGGAATTAGTGATTGTTCCTCTCAGAGAGGAGAGAGGAGGGCCTGAGATCTGACTTCTGGGCTCCCTTTTCCCAGCTCAGGGCTCCCCTCCCTGTAAACTGACAAAGCCTTGGACTCCCCTGGCAGAGAGGAGGCCAGAATGGGGTGCTGGGCTCTGTGTGCTGGGCGGGAGCTATGCAGCCCTCCTGCTCCCACTGCAGAGTTGGGGCGCCCTGAAGGCAGGGCCTGGCCTGCAGCATCAGCCCACGTCACGCCCCAGGAGGAACCCAAAACCAGGGAACATGCAGACTGCAAGGGATGTCCCTGACCCCACTCCTCTTCATAGCACTCTGACCCTAAGCTGCTGAGGTCACAACCTGGCCGGGGGGCAGTGGGGGGCACTCACCCACGAGGGCTCACAGGTCCCCACAGCCAATGACCCCACTCACTGAGGATCTTTTCAGGAAACCAAATAGGACAGAGAGGACACCCAGACCACAGGCCTAGTGGGCACAGACCCATCCTGCCCCGGGAGAGGCCCTCGGCCACGTCCCACCTCACTCAGCGAGCCACCTCTGCTAATCCTTAGAAACAGTCCTTTCCCCATAACGAAGTATGCTCAAGAGAGGATGATCCGTGTGAATATTAGTTACTGTGATTGGTCCCGGCTTTAGAGGGCTGATTTTCAGTCTGGCCCCTCTCGTGAGGCTCCTGGCGGAAGATGAGCAGATGTGGCTCGCTCGCTCAGGAGAAGCTGTGCTGCCCACCTCCCTCCTAGGTCGTCAGCAACAAGCTGCCCTGAAGGCCTGAGTCGACCCTCATTCATTCAGGCGTCTCCACCCCCAGAAGTCCCCAGCTGCTCCTCCTCTGCCCCCACCGCCATCCCCACCCTCAGGATCATCCAGAACATTTTTGGAGGCTGGAGGCTGCTGGGGCCCTGGAGAGCCTCCTCCATCACCCTTCCTTCTGGAAACCCCAGGTCACAGAGGCTCTGCTCCGGAGCTCACGTGCTCCCACCCATCATCGCCTAACGGCCACCGACTGGGAGCTGGTGGGACAGGGTTCGAAGCCTGCAGGGACCAGCTCGAGGCCTTGCTCGGCGCACACAGGTTTTGGAAGCAGTGGATGACCAGGAGCGTTTCTGAGCACCTGCTATCTGCCAGGTCATCAGTGCCTGTGACGGTGAGGACAACCCACACAAGTCAGAGACAAGTGAGAGAGGACTTCACTCATCTCCTGGTACAGACAGGGAAACTGAGGCTCCGGAACGGGACACCACACTGCTCTGCCAAGGGCAGCGGAGGAGGGGACAGAGCGGGTGCCTCCGTGGGGACTCTTTGCCTTCCCAGCCAGAAGCCTGCCCCTGACCCACAGCCACCGCCCTCTCCCACCATGCTGCTTCCAGGACATGGGAGCCTTTCCCCTCCCCTGCCCTGGCCTCCTCTTCCTCGCTCTCTTTCTCAGTCTCCTCTCTTACCTCCTTTGCTCCTCAGCTTCTAGTGACTCTGAGGATCCGCTATGGGAAGATTCTACCAAAGCCAAGTACTCAGATTTCTGGCTGTCCCCAAACAACAATTTCTTATAAACGACATGATGCCAGGCCTCCTTCATTCATCCCCTTAACTAGTCATTTACGCGTTGAAATGTTTACCAAGCAGCAGCACACAGAATGCCAGATGAGGCCAAAACACTGCGCGAGACACCGCCAGGCATTTTACAACGATTTTAAAGGAATAAAAACCACAGCCAGTGGGGGGGACCTTATGCTCAGGTTTCAATTCCAGGAACCACTTCAGAGCTCCCACCTCCTCGTGTCTGCAGCCTCACTTATCTCCTTGAGGGCTGCCAGGCTCTGGCATCCCCAGCCCCATCGCCAGGCACAGGGCTGCCCTGATTTCTGTCCTCACAGAGCCCTTCAGGCTCTTACTGACCCAGGTTAGGACCCTGCTGATGTCACCCCCTGTATGGTGCACAGGGCTTCCTGAGGTCCCCAAAGGTGCCCCACAGGTGAGAGGCAAGGCTGGAATTCCAGCTACATCTGATGCCAAACCTCAAGTCCTTCCTGAGCGAGTCCTACCTCCCCCTTGGTAGCTCCCTGTGTCCACAAAGGCCTAGGCCTAGAGGACCAAGCATTTACAGATCATGCCCCAGATCTGGTGTAGGCATTTGCCAGAGGAAGCATCTGGCTTGCGGCTAAGACCCTAGTGATGTCCCGTGACACTGCCTCCTTCTGGTGCACAGGGATGGGGGCCAAGAGTCAGGGACCCAGGGGCCCCCAGTATCAGGACGAGGCAAGCCTCCACACTTGGCCCTTTGTCCTGGTTCTCAGGTGCGAGAATCACCAGCCTGCCTGCATGAGTTGGTTTCCCACAATCGCGCATGGATTCCTCTTCCTGCTGCTGCTGTTTCTGGCCAAGCTGAGCCATAAACATAAGAAATCTCCTCAGCAGGTGAGCTCCCCCTGTAAGCCCCCCTCTGGATTCTGCATGATGCACTCATCTTGTCCCCAGACTTAGGGCGGCAGCAAAGCATCTTCTTCTATGACCTCCAAGTCTGCAGCCTCCTGAGGGGCCAAGAACCCTGCCCTGGGCCAGGCACGGTGGCCCAGGCCTGTAATCCTAGTGCTCTGGGAGGCTGAGGCAGGTAGATTGCTTACACTCAGGAGTTAAGACTAACCTGAGCAAGAACAAGACCCCATCTCTACTAAAAATAGAAAAACTAGCCAGCTACTTGGAAGGTTGTGGCAAGAAAATCACTTGGGCTCAAGAGTTTGAGGTTGTTGTGAGCTAGGACACTATGGCACTCTACCCAAGGGTAACAAAGTGAAACTCTGTCTCAAAAAAAAGGACCCCCCCTCCCTGACTGGTTACTGAGGGGCTGGTGGGGCTCAGGTCTCCATCTTCTGTGGGTCCCCCCCCCAGGCAGCCGCACTTCAACTTGCATCCTCACTGCCAGATGAGGGCCTCCAGAGCCCTGCTCATCACACAACACCTGCAGGGTGGGGTGGGAGTGCGCCTTGGAGCCCCTCCAAAGTCATCACAGGGGCCTTTAAGTAATTATTGCCTCAACCCCTCCATACAAGCTACTTAGGGTAAAATGACTTTAAATACTGTTTTGCCTATTTTCAGCCTGTAAACTAATCGCTCACAGCACACAGAGGCATTGTAAGGGGCTGACTGGGAGAGGCCAGGGAGCAATTATGCACGAGGCGCAAAACTCCTACATGAGAGGCACAGTTTACACTGAAATTATAATTAAACATAGAGAAATCTCTTCCACCAAGTGCACCAACATAATCTGTGTCAACCTCCCTGAGGGCCACACGACTCTCATCAAGCCGTTGGTTGCTGCAGGAAGGCGCCAGGCCAGTAGCCCATCCCAGGTCTGTGCCTCGGTGGCAGACGTGGGGCTGCAGCCTCCAGATTTGTGGGTATTAAGCCTAGAGATCCAGAACGTAACTAGCCACCTACAGGGAAAACAGGCACATTGAACCTCCGGGTGCACAGGGATGGGGGCCAAGAGTCAGGGACCCAGGGGCCCCCAGTATCAGGACCAGTGAGTGGGAGAGGGAGACACCCCAGTGGCCAGGCACCAGCAACAGGGCCCAGAGTCCCGGGACAGGCAGGACTTCAGCCTAGGAGGGTATGGAGACAGTGCCCAGCAAGACGGGAGGCCAGACATACCATCAGGACCGAGTGCATACTCTTGCTCCATGATGTTTTTTTTTTTTTTTTTTACAGTTTTTGGCTAGGGCTGGGTTTGAATCCACCACCTCCGGTGTATGTGGCTGGTGCCCTACTCCATTGAGCCATAGGCGCTGCCCAATTGCTCCATGCTTTAAAGGCTCGGCCTAATTAAAAAGCAGGAATACCACAAACTCTCGCTTTCAGAAATGGGGAGAGGCAGGATGGGTCTGCCCTGTGGCCTAGTGCTCTGCAGGGTAGTCTCTGCCCTCCCCTGCAGGGGGGCAAACCCCACACCTGCCTTCCTCCCAGCAAGTGTAGAAGATGGTAACAGCCAAGTCCCTGTGCTGCGGAGTGACCTACCAGCCCCAGACGCCAGCCTGTACTCAAGGTCATCAACCACTGAGAGACAGACAGGGCAGGTGCTGCTCCTGTCCCCACTTAGAGACAGAGACTGAGGCTCAGAACAGTTTGGTCACCCTGCCAAGGTCATGCAGTGTTAGGGAGGGTTCTTCAGAGAAACAGAACTAATAGGAGGTGTGTATTGCTATCTCTGTGTCTGTAAATCCACACACGTATCTACATATGAAATAAAGAACTGTCTCACGCGACTATGGAAGCTGACAAGCCCCAACATCTGCAGTTGGCGCCTGGAGACCCGGGCACTGATGGTTGCACGCCAGCCCCAGAGCAGGGAAAGACCTCAGTCCCACCTGGTCCCTATGTCCCACCTCAGCCCCAGGCAGCATCACTCTCGCTTCTTCAGACTGTTTTATTCCAACATTGGCACACTGAAGGAGGCCTGCCCACGCTGCTGGGCTCCTCGGTCTGCCATTTAAATGCCAATTTCCTCCAGAAACAATCTCAGAGACACACCTAGAAGTTGTGATCAACCAAATATCCGGGCACCCCATGGGCCGCTCACTATGCACCGTCATAAAGTGGCAGAACTGGGACTTGAAGCTCCAAGCTGCAGCCTCTATGTCACACCCTTTGCCTCACTGCTCGCCCTCCCTCGCCGGCTGCCACTGGGACAGACAGGTACACAAACTGTGCCTCTGTTCTGCAGATTTCCCAAACCTCATGGTGGAAACAGTCTCCTGAAAGAAGCCTAGTTTAAATGAGCCCCTCCGCATCTGAGGGCCATGCTCCCTGGGTCTGGAATCCAGACGACAGCTATCTTCCACAGCACTAAAAACCTCACTCCACCATCTTCCAGAGTGTATCATTTCTGCTGAGAAATCTTCTGATCCCCGTGAAGGCAGATTGTCTTTTTTCTCTAGCTACTTTTACACTTTCTGTCTCAACTGTTCACGACAGTTTTACCACACTATTCCTGGAAGGACCTTCTTTGTTCTTTCCCTCCTTGGCATTGGTAGATCTTCTATCTTTGCTTCAATTTCTTGCATCAGTTTTAGAAAGTCCTCTGCCATCATTTTACCTTCACAAGCCTCCTCCTTCTAGTCTCTCCCCTCCGTACCTCTAACCACACGCACAGCGCACCTGCTTCCAAGCCCCACCCGCCCCCTGTGCTTGTTCTGCTTCTCATCCTCATCCTGGCTGACTGACTTACCTTTCCACTTTACTAAAACTCTATTCCACAACCTGGTAAACCCCTTTATTCAGTTTTTAATCTAAATCATAGCATTTTTCAGTTCTAGATTTCTACTTGTCTTTTAATAGATCTCAGTGGTATAGCAAATTCTGTTTGAGCATCTGTTTTTGCCTGAATAAGGTCCAGCTGTGATAAGCCAGCAGCTGAACAATCTGTGGGTCTGCTTTTGTTGTCTATTTTTTTCTCTTAGTCCTGTATCTTGGTATTCCTTGCAATTCTTTAAGGCTTGGTTAGACTTTCAGTTCCCTTTCCTAATTATGAGCCCTCCAGGCGTCCGGACGGAGAGCTCGGAGTGTTTTCTCTTCTATTCTGGGATAAGCCCTAAGCTCTGATTCTTGTCTCCTCAGCATTGCGAGACTTCTGGCACGTTAGTTGCTTTCCCCCAGGTATCTCAGCTTCTGTCTGCACAGCCTAATTCACCAGATGGTGCCCTGTCTCTCCAGGATCCTTGCTGCTCAGATTCTGGCTGCCTTCACATATCCAAACTCCAAGTTCAGCCCCATGAAATGCAACCCCAGAGAACTTGTGCTGGCTCTCCTGCCCCGAGACTGTGTTCATGGCCTCTTGTCTCCTGCAGGTATTGGCAAATTCCCGAAATGCAAAGTGAGCAACAGAGGACTGGCTCATCTCTCCACTGTTCTCCTTTTTCCTTTCATTTTTTTATTTTTTTTAAGAGTTTTTGGCCGGGGCTGTGTCTGAACCCACTACCTCCGGTATACGGGGCCAGCGCCCTACTCGTTTGAGTCACACACGCCGACCCACAGTTCTCCTTTTTAAGATCTCAGCCCCTCAAGTCTCTGCTGCTCACCAACATCTTCAAAATGATTTTTAATATTAATATTTCACCATGCATTTCTACTTGTTAATCCATTACAAGCTACTCGACAACAACAAGAAGTAGTCACTAAATTGCAAGGAACTAAATTTACACACACACACACAATGTTTAGCACTATAAAGGCCAAAGACAAGGCACTTTTCCCATTTTTTTTTTTTTTTTTGAGACAGAGTCTCCACTCTCTTGCTGTGGGTAGAGTGCCATAGCATCATCATAGCTCACAGCAACCTCAAACTCCTGGGCTCAAACAATCCTCATGCCCTGGCCTCCCAAGTAGCTGGGACTCCAGTCACCCACCACAACACCCAGCTAGTTTTTCTGTTTTTTTTTAGTAAAGACAGAGTCTTGCTCTTGCTCAGGCTGGGGTCTCAAACTCCTGAGCTCAAGCAATCCATCCACCTTGGCCTCCCAGAGTGCTAGCATTATAGGCATGAGCCACTGCTCCCAGGCTTTTACCAATTATTTTATTTGTAAACGCAAAAGATAAGAGGTCAGCCAGCAAACTGGTGTCTCTGATCATAACAGTAACCGCAGAATGATCTCGATGACTCACACATTAGCCGATACACACAGGCGCTTCACAGGTTTGCCCTTTATTCCTCACTGCAAGCCTGAGAGGTGTGGAAATTCACAGGTGTGAGACCCAAGGCCCAGCCGGGAAGTGACACTGTGTGCCACTGTCCTACTGGCTCTGAGTGGGAAGTTTCCTTTCCACTCTGCTCATTCTCAGGATGGGCAGCCACCTGGCTGAGGAGAAGTGCAGGGACAAAATACAGAGTCTCTGAGCCTCGGGGGGACAGCCGGGCAGACCAGTGCAAGACAGGCTGCACCACTGGGCCTGACGTGCAGCAGCTTCCCCACGGTAGACACACAGCCATATCCTCAGCAGGCCCCTCTCTGAGCCCCCCTGATTCTGCCTGGACAGCCTTCCTCCAAGGCAGTGCAGGCAGGGCCCATGGGATGCAGTCCCCCAGCCTCATCTAACCACAGCTCAAGAGGCTGCTCTGATCCTTAGAACGGACACAAGAACCACTGAAGAAAACGTGGGCTGGGGTCCTTGGGTGGCCTACAGGGGGTCATTAATCCCTGGAAATTGTGCACAAAGGTTTCATGTGTGTGCATTGGTTCAGGAAGAGGGTCTGTGACCAAGAAAAAACTCAGAATATCCAGACCAGAGGTGGCATGGACCAAAGTTCAAATCCCAGGCCCACGTCTAACTGGCTTCATTTTCCACCCCTCTCTGAGTCTCAGTTTCTGCCTCTGTTCCATGCCCCTTTGTCACAGGGCTGCCCAGGCTCTGTCTGCTCCACCTCAGCTCTGTCTTCTGCCCTTTCCCTACCCTGCTTGCTGCCAGTGTCCCAGGGCCTGGCCCAGCAAGCCCCAGTACCAGGTTCTGGGTATGCTCTGCTTGGTGGGGCTCCGGCAGGGGTTGGGACAGTGGGAGTAGGGAAGAAGCCCAGGGTTCCCCCCATCTTTGCCCTGGGGGTGCCTCTGTGGCAGAGCAGCCCCTGCTTCCCCAGGGGCCCTGAGGGCTACTGATTTCACCCTCCCATGCCCTTCCCTACCCACCTGCACATGCTGACATCTCTCTGTGGGGCCTCCCCACCCGGGCTTGGGAGCCTTGCCTGGACCCCAGGGTGAGGCCGGGCCTCTCCATACGGGCTCGGGAGCCTTGCCTGGACCCCCAGGTGAGGTTGGGCCTCCCCCCACGGGCTCAGGAGCCTTGCCTGGACCCTTGCCTGGACCCCAGGGTGAGGCCTGGACCCCAGGTGAGGCCAGGCCTCTCCACACGGGCTCGGGAGCCTTGCCTGGATCCCCGGGTGAGGCCGGGCCCCCACCCCACGGGCTCGGGAGCCTTGCCTGGACCCCAGTGTGAGGCCGACCCCCACACGGGCTCGGGAGCCTTGCCTGGACCCTGGCTGAGGCAGCCGAGTGCCCTTCAGTTTTCTCACCCAGTGCCAACCAGCACCAGGACAGAGATTGGAACCTGGCTCTCCCTACGCTCTCCTGCTTCCACTGGGGTACCACTGCTCCGGGAAGCACAAAGCCTACGAGAACTCAGGATGGCTCAGAGCAGCATGCAGACTCAGCCAAGCTGACTCTGAAAGTGACATTGCGTGCCCCCTCTGGGACAGGGTGCAGGGCTCACTCCCCTCCTGTGCCGGTGCTGCAGAGAGCCCTGTCAGGAACAAGCCCGTGGGATGAAGATGCTCCCCTAAAGAACAGAAATGTCAGGGCAACGGGCTTCTGAAACCTCATCCCACAGGGAGGGAGTGGAATAGGGTGTCCTTGAGAGAAGTGAGCCATCAGAGTCTCTCTCCCTCCCCACTGCCTTCGACTGCCTCAAACATCATGCCCCCACTGGAACGACCTATGTGATGATAGAAAAAACAGTCTGGGTGCCTGTAGTCCCCGCACTCTGCCTGGAGGCCCAGGCAAGAGGATCACTTGAGCTCAGAAGTTCAAGACCAGTCTGAGTAAGAGCGAGACAATGTCTCTACTAAAAATGGAAAAACTAGGTTGGCATTGTGACAGGTGCCTGTAATCCCAGCTTCTGGGAGGCTGAGGGAGGAGGATCGCTTGGGCCCAGAAGTCTTAGGTTGCTGTGAGCTATGATGACGCTACTGCACTGTAGCCTGTGTGACAAAGTCTCACTCTGTCTCAAATAAACAAAAAGAAAAAAATCATGTCCACTGAGAAAAACACAAATAAGTTTGGGCAGGACATGGTATGTGAATCATAGAGTCAGGCCCTCTGTCCCACCAGCCCCACTGGAAAAGACAGTGTGAGCATATGGTCTCCAGGCTTCTCACTGCACCTGTAAAAATGCTGTTCGTACAGCTGTCCTTGCCTGTCTACGGAGGCAGAAAGAGCTGGGCGAGGCCTGGCTTGGCCCCAGCGCCGTGACCTGTAAGTCAGGGACAGTAACACTTACATATCTAGGGCGTGAGGAATCAGTCAGAGGCTGCAGGAGGAATAAAGCATTGAGCCAGGCACTTGCAAAGGTCTCAGCTGAGATTCAAATCCAAGGCGAGGTGCTTCCCAGATCCTGGCCCTGCCTCCACCCTCCCTGTTGATCCCAGGAGTACAGAGGAAGGTTGAGAGGACCAGCAAGGCTGGAATAGGAGGAGGAGGTGGCCTTGACTTAAAGACCCCCAGGCAGTGTTGGGCTGGTGTGGGCATGGGGGTGTGGGTTGCTTGGAGGATCATGAGGCTCCTGCCACCTGTCTCGGGCTCCTCAAGGGCCAGCCTTTGGGAGCACTCTAGACGTCACCCAGGCCGGTGGGGGTAGGAAATCATGGGTCAAGTTAAACTGGGGCGTCACTGCAGGATCCCTCAGTGCCCCAACTGTGCCACAGTCTACAGAGGGATATAGGGCCGGCAGCACCCACAACCCATGCTGTGCCTGGCCCTGGAATCAGCTTGTTTTTTGTTTTGACGGAGTCTCAGTTTTTCATCCTGGGTAGAATGTGATGTGTCACAGCTCACAGCAACCTTCAACTCCTGGGCTCAAGTGATGCTCTTGCCTCAGTCTCCTGAATAGCTGGGACTATAGGCGCCCACCACAATGCCCAGCTAGTTCTCTTTTTTTTTGATACAGAGCCTCACTATGTCACCATGGGTAGAGTGCTGTGGCATCACAGCTCACAGCAACCTCCAACTCTTGGGCTTAAGTGATTCTCTTGCCTCTGCCTCCCAAGTACCTGAGACTACAGGTGCCCGCCACAACACCCGGTTATTTTGTTGTTGTTGTTGCAGTTGTCAGTGTTCTTTAGCTGGCCCAGGCTGGGTTAGAACCCGCCAGCCTCAGTGCATATGGCTGACGCTGTAACCACTGTGCTACGGGCACAGAGCCAGTTTTTCTATTTTTAGTAAAGACAGATTCTCACTCTTGCTCAGGCTGGTCTTGATCTCCTGAGCTCAAGCAATCCACCAGCTTGGGCCTCTCAGATTAGTGGGATTACAGGTGTGAGCCGCTGCGCCTGGCTGGAACTGGCTGTTGGTTGATACACAGCCCAACACAGATGGTACAGACCCTGCCCCGCGGTGCACAGCTGAGCGGGGTGCGGTCACAGACTCGGCTGATGACCACATTGCATTGAAAACTTCCCTGGCTCTTTCCTAATGTCCTTTTTGTGTCCAAGCCCCCAGAATAGCACAAGACTATTCTGTCTTGGGGGAGCAGCAAGCTTAATTAGACACGGCCAAGTCCTCACATCTCTGAGACACCTTCAGTCCTCACATCTCCTTGGGCCCCTCCTGGCTGTGACAGTTTCTCACACTTCTTGTCTTTGATGACCTTGGCAGTGTGGGGAGGGTTGGTCGGGTGTGTGTGGAGCGTCCCTCGGGGGACTCTGCCTCCTGTCTTACTTATAGACAGAAATGACCTGCCACATCGTGTCGGAGCACACACTATCACCACTGAGTGTGAGCCTGGACTGGACGGGGAGGCGGACTTGCCAGGTCCCCCTCCCTGTCCCCTTGTGAGACCTGGGCCTCTCGGCACAGCACACCCTGGAGAAGCTGGGCCAGGTCAAGCCCAGCAGCAGCAGGTGCCTCTCCAGAGAGAGCAGAGCAAGCAGAATGTGGGAAATCAAACCACCCTGGGGCCTCCTTGGGAACGAAGTTCTCCCTTCTCTGAAATCCCACTTGGCCGTGTCTAATTAAGCTTGCTGCTCCCCCAAGCTGGGTCTGTTCCATGATCCCCCCTACCAGGCCTCCAGCTCTAGCTTCTGCCCACCCAGAAGGGGCGTGCTGGGAGGCTGAGGCCCGCAGCCAGAGGGGCATCTGGTTACCCCACCAGACACCCATTTCTAGCCACCACATCAACATCAGAACATACCACACAAGGAGACCAGAAACAATGGACCAGCAGAGGGGCCGCTGTCCCTGCGTCCTCCTCCAGGGCTCTGAGTCCTCCAGGAGCACAGACAGGCCACAGCACCCCCTGGAACTGGGGAGGGAGTTGCTTCAGCCTGGTGCAGTGGGAGGCCCAAGAATGAGGCCATGGGGTCAGGATGCAGAGTCCAGGCTCCCAGCCCAAAACGGCCTCAGAGAACTCAATGCCCTTGAGCCCAGCAGGCCTCTGAGGGTGACAACAGCTCCTGGGAGGTGAAGGCTGGGGGTGCCAGGTGCCCCTCGCAGCCCTGCCCAGACCAGCTGCCAAGGCCACGGTCACCCTGCGAGGGAAAACAGCCAAGGCTATGCAGGCCCTAAGCGCCACACCCAGGGTCCCAGGCAGAAGAACTGGAGGCAGAAGAGCAAGGCCCCTCCCAGGCTGCACAGCCAGGAAGGCATGAGTGGACCTCCTGCCGCTGCCCACTCCAGAGGCCCCTGGAGCCCCTGCCCCAAGGAGTCTCCGAAGCTGGACGCCCAGCTGAGTTGTGCTTTTCTTATCTAAGCCTGGCCTGTCAGCCCTCGAGGAAGGGACAAACCCACCTAGAACCATGAGTCTGGCTCAACCTGCATGGAACCCAAAGCCCAGCACCATCTCCTGTGACTGTGCCCTCTACAGAAGGGACCTATGGCTCGGGGAGGAGTTGTGCCCTGCCACAGGTCCCGCCAGGCCTCGTGGAGTTCCTGGCCCGAAAGCCAGGATGGAAAAGAAAACATGCCATCATCTCGAGGTCTCACACACTACACCACCACCCTGGGGCAGGTCTGGGGTGTAGGGCTGGAGAGAGATGAGGCCTCACCAGCTCTTCCAGGCCAGGAAAGGCTCAGAAATCTGCTCCTTACTTCAGAAGTCCCGGGGGCTAGGTGCCCCAGGGGTCCTTTGAGGCCACAAGGGACCCCCCGCCAGCCTTGCCCAGCACTGAGGCAGGGCAGCAGGTGGCCCACACGCACTCCCGTGCTGCCACTCCTGCTTCACTCTATCCCAGTCTCCCCTGGGGAGAGTCGAAACTCTTCAAGGTGGGGCTTGGACATCTCCCCCCACAAAGGCCCCCCCCATGTCTCTGTGCCCTCTGAAGGGCTGCCTGGGAGGCTAAGCCAGGCCCTGATGACTCTCTGCCACATTGATGCTGGAGCTCATTGCAATCTGCTTCAAAATTAGCTTCCTCCAAAAATAGCGACCATGTGGCCAGGTATGATGGCTCACACCTGTGATCCCAGCACTCTGAACTGCCGAAGTGAGAGGGTCTCTTGAGGCCAGTAGTTCAAGACCAGCCTGAGCAACATAGTGAGACTCAATCTCTATCACAAAGTTCAAAAATCAGCTGAGCATGGTGGCATATGTCTGGAGTCCAGCACTTTGGGAGGCTGGATGGCGAGAGCCCAGGAGTCCAAGGCTGTGGGGAGCTATGATGGCTCCACTGCACCCTTGACAGAGCAAGACACTATCTCACACAAAAAAATGTCAGGGGGACTGTGCCTCATTCCTGTCTGCATCAGCTGGAAGTGGGCACTTACTAAACAATGCCCTCATGTAACTAATTTCCACAGGGCGCCGCCTCGTACTGGCCTGAAGATGAAAATCGGAAGCCGGGCAGATTTTTCCCCTGAGCCTTTGTTTCCCAGTCTGAGAAATGGGCCCATCAACATGAGTGACGGGTGAGTGCTCACCCATATGTGATGACAAGTGCTGTCACCCCTTTGCAAACCCCATCTCAGCTGATGCTTACCGTGGCCTGGGTACACCTAGAATTATTACCCCCAAGGGGGGGACCGAGGCTCAGAGAGGTGACCCAGCCAGCATGCTGTCCAGCTTTGTCTGGCCCAGAGCCAGGCACACAGTGGCCACTGTGCTCTCCTTCCTCCCAGATGAGGAAATGAGGCCTCCAGGGCTCAGGAGGGTGGTGGCCTGGTACCTCCAGGAACATCCAAAATTACAGGCCTCTTTGTTATCAAAATGCCTTCGCACACAGCCTCTGGGTTTGACCCGTTGCTTCACTCAGTCAACTGACCAAGCCTCAACCAGAGAGGGCCAAAGCAGCAGCCACTGCGTGCCCACCCTAAGGGTGGACAAGTTGGTCAGGGCAGGAGCCAGGGCAAAGAAGGGCAGTGTTATGCAGAAGGCAGGGGGCCAATTCAAGGGAGTTGGGCTCCTCCAGCTGGTGGGATCTGGTTAGACCCCACAGGGCCCACACTGGGCCTGCTCCAACCCTCACTGCCGCCCCCAGTCCAGAGAAGCCTATTCCTCCAGAGTCTGAGTCATACTATGGCCCTTTTGACCTCCTAGGGCCCCTACAATCCAGACAGGGTCTCACTGGCCACTGTCTACCAGGGAGCTGGGAGTCAGAGGGGGCAGGTGAGGCTGGGAAGGCCAGATTCTTCCTGTTCATTGGTGAGGGGGCTGAAGCCTCTAAATGACTTGCCACCCACTGGGAAGCAGCAGGCCCAGCTGGAGTCCAGCACCCCTGGGTTCCAAAGCCCACAGGCTACAGACCCCCCATGGAGCAGCCCTGTGGTATGGGGGTGGCAAGAGAGGCAGGGTCAGCTTGTCCCCTCTGGAAGCCCCCCGGGGGCTCTCCACACCAGGAAGATTCTTCCGAAGCAAGGGTGTGTCTTCAGTAGTCAGCCCCTATACCCAGGCCCCCACCAACAGAGGCAGATGAGCAATGGGAGAGAGGGTGTAGGGCTGTGGTCTGAGAAATGGTCAGAGGGGCTGCTGGGCAGGACCACTAGGTGTGCCAAATGACCCCTCCTCCAGCTGAGACCTGAGGGTAGCAGTCACAGAAGCCAGGTACCCCAGCCCCTGCTTGGGGTAGGAGGAGGCCTTGAATCCCATCCAGAAGCCACTTGAAACCAGAGGTCAGCTTTGAGGGTGATGGCCAGGGGCCTGAGTTTTCTTCTAGGAAAATTCATAGCTTCTTGCTTCTTGGATAAAAGACTTGGGGGCCCATAGGACTTGGGGCAGAGCCTGTCCAGAGTTCTGGGTGAACAAATGAGAAACGGCCAAGGACACTCCCTGCAGCCCTCCTGGGTGTGAGAACCCAGGGAATGTGTGGAGGAGGGGACAGTAGTACCAGCTCCTATGCAGAGCTCCCCGGGGACCCCCAGCCTGGGGCTTGTTCTGGAGACGCAGCAGCTTCTGGGGCTGAGCCCGGGGTGGAGGGCCGGTAGCCAATCTGGCGTAAGGCGAGATGGGACAGATGGCCCTCGGAAGTGGCCCTGAGAGACCTCCACCGAGACAGTCATGGTGGCTGTGGCCCAGTACCCCAGCAGCCCCAGACTTGATGCTGTCCTTGCCTGGTCCTTCCTGGTCTCAGTTTCCCCATTTGTCCAGAGGACACAACTACTCCCTGAAACAGCGCATCTGCTGGCAAAAGGTGCGGTCCCACATCCTCACCCCTCACCCGCAGGCTCGCCACCAACCATCTCTGGCCCCATGGACTTGCCACAAACTGTTTTCCTCCATCACAGTGATTTGGTGACTTGATGACTTGGCAACCAGGGAAATCTGAAGCCACCTCTATTGGCAGAGAGCACTGCCCTCCACCCTCTAGGCGCCAGCTGGGCAGCACTAAGGCCGACTGGAAAACACATGGCGGCCTCCTGCTCGCAGTCCAGTTACCCACCCTGCTGTGAGGGTGGGGCCTGGCACAGACTGCAGGGGACAGTGGGACATGAGAGCGGGGAGCTGGGGAAAAGAACAAGGCAGCCCTATTGCTGTGTAGCCAGAAAAGAGGGGAAGGAGGGCCTCAAGCGTGGCCCCATCCCCCAGGGCCTGCGGGCAGCCCCTAACCCCAGCCCAAGCCCAAGCCCAGGCATCATGGAGGGTGGCAGGGCAGTAGGAGGAGAGGCGGCTCAAAGAGGAAAATTCCAGCCCAGCAGCAAAGAGCGCCAGCTTCCTGGACCATCCCACTAGGGTACTGCCATAGGAACAGAAAGAAACGACAGCGGCAGGGTGTGAGAGGGCCTCTGAGAGAGCCGCGAGTAATCCCTGGACTCTGGGACGATGGACGCCCACCCTGGCCTCACTAAGCCAGCAGCACCAGGCATGAGAGAGACCATCACTGCCCCCAGCAACCAGACAGAGCCTGTCTGGCCTGGGACCCCTCAGCCACTGCTGTCTAGGCCCCCAAGAGCACTGGCTCATGGAGAGAGAGGAGTGAGAGCACACAGCCCTTCCACTCCACTGTGCATCCAGGGCGGGGCACACCTGGGCTGATGTGGAGGGGAAGATGGGGTGCCAGGCGGGCAGGGAAGGCAACACCAGCAGACAGGGGCAGCAGTGTGGTCACTGGTCAGGGACCAACAGCAGCCAAGGCTGCTGGGCTCCATGGGAAGAGGAGAGAGGAGGGGATGTCGGCACAAGGGGTCCCCCAGGGCCTCCAGTGCCTGGGGGAAGATGGGGAGGCATAGATGGCTGTGTAGCCCCTGAGTGACATGACTGGACTTGTGTTCTAGAAAGATCCTCCAGGCTGCTGTGTGTGGCAGGGCTGAAGGAGAGGAAGCCAGAGGCTAATGACTACCAGAAGATGACCCAACATGCAGGGAGCCCTAGGGAGGTGGGATGGAGCTTGGGGTCTAAATAGGCAAGGGTGCTTCCTCCCAGCTGGTCTTCAGTGACCATCACCCCTGCACTGGTACCACCTGGCCCTTCATAGGGAAACCAGGCCAGGGGACCCAGCCCTCTCCAATAACTCAGGACAGCCCCTGATCTGGAGGGTGCCCACTGGCCAGGCCTGGAGAAGCCCACAGCAGGGGTGGGTGGGAGATCCTGCTTTTCTGATGTTCTCCAGTCCCCAAAGGAATCAGTTGGCCGACTCTGGAGCACAGCGTCCTGCCAGGGCCGTATCTAGGAGACACCAATCTGCCCAGTCCCAGAGGGAGTACAGCACAGCCCTGGGCACAGCAGCCTGGATGGCCTGCACTACCCCATCAGGACCTCCTTCTGCCCAGAGCTAAGCGGAGGGGCAGCCTCTGCCCTCCCAGCCTGGCCCTGGAGCCTGAAGCACTGACACGTGAAGCCTGCGGGGCACAGACCCAGCCCAGGATGGGCTTTGCTATCCCACATCCCTCTACCTCCCTGGAGGGGCAGGCATGCTCTCAGCCTCCTGGTAAGATCAGAGCAGTCCTCAATGGCACCCTGATGTCAGTCCTTGACAGCCCCCCTACAGGCCGCTGGAGAGCCTTCCCTTAGGAGGAAGCCCGGGCACACAGAGGCAGTCGCTCGCCCAGGCCTGCACAGCCTTGCTGACTCAGAGCCTGTGGGCTGGACTGAGCTGGCGCCACACAGCCTCCCACAGCCCCCACCCCAACCCCTGTGTCCAGGTCTCAGCTCCCAATAGCCCTCTACTCATTTTGTCCCCTGGGCCCTGATGGGGACCTTCTGCCTCCAGGTGTCAACACTGAAGCCCGTGTGACCAGGGTCCCTGGAGGCAGGTAGAGCAGCCCTTGCTCTGGGACAGGGGGAGGAATCAGGGAGGAGGCTTACAGGGCCAAGACTATGTCAGCAGAGGTGGGCTGGACTGAGAGTTGCTGCTGTCCCCGGGGCCTCATGGGCCCACAGGGCAGGCCAGACCAGAGCCTGAAGCAGCCTGGCTATTGCTGGGGAGTCAGGCAGCTCAGCCTGGCCTGGACCCTGGCCCAGACCTGAAGGCAAAGAGGAGGTTGGGAGTCCTGGGACCATCCCACACCAGCCTGGTATATGGCAGTGGTAGCACCTTTCCAAACTGGAAGCCACAGGAAGTTTCTATAGGAGAAAATGTGCTCCGGGTGGCATGAGGTGGCCATGTGCCACTGGCAGGTAGATGAGAAGGGACCCTGTGAGACCATTACTTCTGGACGCACAGGGAAAAGAAGGGGGACATGTAGCTCTACTCCTGGGGCTTGTCTGGAGGCCCTGGAGACAAAGCCCACCCTGCCAAGGGTGCACCGGAGGGGACACACTGGCGTGGGTGCAGAGTGAGGCGGGGGGGAGTGAGGGCAATCTCCCTTTCTAGCTGCCAGAGTGGGCAGTGTCCTGGGGGGGGGGGGGTGAGGTTAGTGGGCCTAGAGTCCTCCCTGCTTCCAGGAGCCAGTTCCAGCCTCAGCTGGGCCCAGGCCCTGCGTTCCCCGCTTCACAGCCCAGGCTGAGGGTGCTGATGGCACTCAGCACCCAGGTGGGTTTGCTTTTTGCTTAAGCAACTCTGGAAGAGCAGAGGCCCCTCCAGCCCGGGGCGGTGCAGAGGCAGCAGTGCTGGGTGAGAGGTAGAGCAAGCCTGCGGGCAGGCTGGGCCTGGTGTCCCCAGGCCCGGACTGGCAGAGTGAGCAGGGCCCAGGCAGTGTGGGCTGCCCTTCCAGTTGCAGAGTGGGTCAGGGGTAAGACCCAGAGGCCCGGGGACTCACGAAGACCTCGTGGGCACCCAGGTGTGCAGGTTGGGACAGAGCCAGCCTGCTGGCCTCCTGCCCAGCTCATACACACCGGGGCCCTCCCCCCAGATCGCTCCCCCCCCAAATGGGAGATCTCACAGCTGCTTTCAGCAAGAGCCCGGGAGCCATCTGTGGGTTGGCCCTGGGGACAATGGGGTCCCTGGCTCTTGCCAATGGGCTCTCAGTCACTGGAGGTTGCAGTGGTGTTTGCCTCATGGGAGCTCTGTCTAGCACCCCCTGGCTCCAGCCTGAGCCTTGATCAGAGGGGAACAGTAAAGAAAGTCTCACTGTCCCCAACCCTCTGGCCATTCCAGGGAACAGTGGAGTGGGGTGCCCCAGCAGGGCTGTCCTGCCAAATCTAGGTACAAGGTGATAATGAGAATGAAGACTGTTCTCCTAACAGTGCCCTCAGTGCCTGCTGAGGAGCAACCCCAGTGCTGGTTCCCAGTCTCCAGCCCCTACAGCCTCACTTTGCCAGAGTGCTGGTGTCAGAACCCAGCAGCCTTGCGGGTGGAGAGAGGCTGGCTGGCCTGCTGGCCTCTGTCTGAGCCCCCGCTGCTCGCTGAGGTGAGCCCAGCTGGCCCTTTAAGGAGCTGGGGGCCACCACTAGCCCAACTGGGAGCCTGCACATTCCAGCTCCTTCTGGAAGGCTAAGTTGGAGCAGAGACAAAATGTTCTTGCACACTGCATAAACAAGTCTGAAGTGTTTTGAAAGCTTCTGCCGATATAAAAAACTGTACAATAGATGCAAGAATTGCAAAACGAGGCTCCCTGCTGCCAGGGAGGAGGTGGGAGTCTGGGGGCATGCAGGCTGCCCACTGCCTGGCTCTGGGTGGGGCCGCAATGGTGTGTGTGTGCTGGGCCACAGCCGCATAGGCAGCCTGGGGTCTCTGCATGTGTGGGCATGTGTGTATGCGCATGTGTGTATGCTTGTGAGCACCACAGGAATACCCCAATCTGCATGTGTGACCACAGGAGGTTTCTGCTCCCTCCTCACCAACTCTTCCCAGAGCCTAGCCAGGAGACACCCAAGGTAACGATGCTCTGGGCCCAGGGCCGCCCAGCACACTCACAGGACAGGAGCGGGCCAGTGAGCCGGATGCCCAGAGGGTTAGTGAGGGTCAGCAGAGAGCGGAGACCCTGCTGCTGAGCCAGGTGACGACCATGTCACAGGGTTGGCCTCTTAGTTCTCCCCGCCTGTTGTGTGAGCAGCGCCAATGCCAAGACCTGCCTATGAACAGAGGCCGGTTCTAAGGCTGGCTCGGCCACACCTGGCTCTGTTAACCTTGGGCTTGTCGTTAAACCTTCTGAGGCCCAGTTTCAGCTTCAGCAAGGTAAGCAGAACGCACAGAGTCCCTTCCAGAGTCCCTGTGGCCAGGCCAGGTAAGCCATCTGCAGAGGAGCCTGGCCAGGTCTGGGGTTTATTCATGACCTAGTTGCGGGGGGTCACAGGGGAACCCCTCTGAGGAGGCTGGGAGCTGCAGGAGCCCCTGGCCCCTGCTCCAGCACTCACCCAGCAACATCCGTGAACTCCTCAGTGTGTGACACCCCGCACAGGTGCGAGGACCTGCCTGGGCAGTTGGTCAGTGTCAAGCTGGGGAGAGAGACCATGGGAACACAACAGTGGGGCAGCCTGGAGGCCAACCAGAACTGGGACTGGAGCAGCACCGGGCACCCGGTAGGTGCTCAACTAATGCCATTCGAGTGCCTGAGTGACCACTATAGGGAAGACTGAACTCAGAAAGGTGCGTCCCCCATAAGGTCACAAGTAGGAAGTGGCAAAGGGGGGTACTCCATGTTTGCCTGGTACATGGGCCAGAGCTGAATCTGACAGGGCAGGGCCCTGTCCCCTACAGCCTGCTCCCCACATGGTACAGACCTCTTCCCAGAGTCCCGAACCCATACCAAGAGTAGACGGTGTCCTCAGAGTTGGCAGGAAGCCAGGTACCATGGGAACAGCCAATTCCTTGGATTCCGGCCTGAACCATCAGGAATAGCCCCTGGGAGGCCAAGGAGCATCCTCCTTGCTGGCCACAGCAGGAGACAGCCCAGCCAGAGGGCCCATGGGGGAAGTGGGTGTCAGGGAACTAGCTGCAAGGCCAGCCAATGCCAGGGCTGCCAGGCTGTCCACCCCTCAGGCTCCCAAGGCCAGGGGGGACTCCCCAGCAGGGTGGAGCCTCTAGCTACCTGTGAGCCAAAACCACTCAGAACACACAAAGGCACCCGGCAAGAAAGGGAGACACCACAGTGTGGGGTCCAGCAGCCCCACCCACACAGAGCACCAAAAGCCTTGGGGCAGAGTGGGGGTGTGGGGGGAACATGCCCTGAGCTGCCCAAGTCCTCAGCCCTGGGCCGATGGTGAGTGATGGGAATGCAGTGAGGGCATCAGTCCCTATGTTCCTAGCATGGGAGACCTACTTACACCTGGGCCCCCTCTTTCCCAACCAGGGAGCGCAGGTGCCACGGAGTGACATGGCCATGCCACTGAGGAATCAGTGGAGCCCTATCTCTGGACCCACTACCTTCTCCCCACAGCCTGGTGGGCCCCCCCCCAGGCCACTCTCTGGACCCACTACCTTCTCCCCAAAGCCTGATGGGCCTCCCCCCAAGGCCACTCTCTGGACCCACTACCTTCTCCCCACAGCCTAGTGCACACCCCCAGGCCACTCTCTGGACCCACAGCCTGGTGGGCCCCCCCACCCCGGCCACTCGCTGGGCCCCCGACCGTCTCCCCCCAGGCGGGGGGGGGCGGCGGGGGGGGGGGGGGGGGGGGGGGGGGGCGGGGGGGGGGG
>CAUYON010109315.1:0-15880 GCA_963573935.1 Arctocebus calabarensis
CCAGGCCGCCAAACAACAATGATGGCTGCAACCAAAAAACGGCCGGGCGTTGTGGCGGGCGCCTGTGGTCCCAGCTACTTGGGAGGCAGAGGCAGGAGACTTGCTTGAGCCCAGGAATTGGAGGTTGCTGTGAGCTGTGATACCACAGCGCTCTATCCAGGGTGACAGCTTGAGGCTCTGTCTCAAAAAAAAAAAATCCAACCAGGCTGCACCTGCTGACAGGCAGAGGTGCTATCTTCCTTACCTCAGATCATTAAAAACCCTAGCAGTAGAGGGCACCTGAGTCATGGAATGGGAGAGGGGGCGCCTGTTTCAGGGTCTACCGAAAATCAGCTGAAATGCAGAAGCCAGACAAATTTAGCACAAATGCAGCTCTCCAGCAATCTTTCTGGGTAGGAAGAGGGGGTGTTTCTTTTTTATCTTTGTCATTTGGTATCTTGAAGGACAACTTACTTGTGTGATAACACTATGGCTATAAAGAGACAAATGCAAATCTTTTGTAGCCTATTAGTCAAGAAATCTCCAACTTACCAAAGGTTCCACTATGAGAAGGCACTATTTTCCCATAGAAACTTGTTATGAATGGTGGTTATGTTCTGAAGCCAGCCCATGAGAGCCCACCATTATATCTAAAGTAGCATATAAATCATTCTTGAGTTGAACCACAGTCTAGAACAGGAAAATGAACTCAGGGTTCCACCTTGGAACCTAGGCACTCCAAGGACCATGGGCAGCAGACGCTGGAGCTCCCTAACCTTTAAGCTCTGCGTGGGAGCTTAAAAAAAAGACTTGAATAAGAGGACTTCAAAGCATTTTTAGGGGTGGCTGGAGCTTAAGGTTGGGTAGGACAGAAGGTCTTATAACTCAGATGGAGATGAGGATTGAGGCTGGAGGAATTTTGAGTGAGTACTGCCTTACCTCCGGGAAGAGCTAATTAAAGGAGGCTAGGTAGGGTCAGGCACAGTGGCTCAGGCCTGTAATCCTACCTGCTGGGAGGCTGAGGCTCAGGAGTTCAAGACCAACCTGAGCAAGAGTGCGATCTCCATCTCTAAAAAAATAAATAAATAAAAAATAAAAGCTGGGAGTTGTGACAGGGAGGCTGAAGCAAGAGGATTATGTGAGCCCAGGAGGCTTAGGTTGCTGTGCGTTAAAATGCCATGGCATTCTCTCAAGGGTGACAAAGAGAGACTCTGTCTCCATAAAAAGAAAAAGACGACGACAAGGTAGAAAAACTTCCAGGTAGAGAGAAAAGGGAACCTGTAACATTATCCTGACTTATTAGGGGTGAATGCTCTTTATAACTGTCTCCCCTAGGCCAGGCACAGTAGTCCCAGCTACTTGGGAGGCTGAGGCAAGAGAATCGCTTGAGCCCAAGGGTTTGACATTGCTATGAACTATGACACCACGCACTCTACCAAGGGAGTGAGACTCAGTCTCAAAAAAAAAAGCAGCAGCCCACCCAGAAGACCTCCAATCAAACCATTTGGCGGGGCAGCAGCAAGCCATTGCCACCCATTCCACCACACAACTTCATCCATCCTAACCATCAGGAACAAACAAACCCACAGGTATAAAGGGGTCTCTCTCTGATGTCTTGAAAACATAAGGTATAAAATCAGAAATTACCAAATATCGAATACTATCCAAAGCAATTAGAACAATGCCTGGCAATATGTTAGTTACTATTACAGGCAGTCCCCAGGTCACAAACAAGACAGGTTCTATAGGTTGTTCTTTTTTTTTTTTTTTTTTTTTTTAGAAAAATCCTCAAGCTGTCACCCTGGATAGAGTGCTATGGATCACAGCTCACAGCAACCTCCAATTCCTGGGCTCAAGCGAGTCTCTTGCCTCCACCTCCCAAGTAGCTGGGACTACAGGCACCTGCCACAACGCCCGGCCATTTTTTGGTTGCAGCCGTCATTGCTGTTTGGCGGGCCCGGGCTGGATTCAAATCCCCCAGCTCAGGTGTACGTGGCTGGCGCCTTAGCCTGCTGAGCCACAGGCACCGAGCCCCATAGGTTGTTCTTAAGTTGAATGTGTATGAAAGTTGGAATAGGAATATTTTATCTATTATTACCTGTAATAGCCTCCGTTCCTGAGTGCAAGCTTGACGTAAGTCAGATGTTTATAACTCAGGGACTGCCTGTACTATAAATCCATGTGCTTTCCCAACTTATTCTATAGGTTACCAGAAGATACAGCTCAAACTTCTTTACCCAAAGCTCATCACAAGTGCTCTGCATCTCCAAAAAGAGATGGATCTTTTCAAACTGGCCTAGGTACGCAGTCAAAGGTCACTTACTCAAAGGGCTGGGATGTGGGTTTCCTGCAGAGCCAAGAAAGGCTCCAGCAGCTCAATCATTTCGCCCCTTTCCTAAAAAATCTTACTCTCCCCTGTTAAAAAGCACTATAAATCTACACATCTCTGCATATAAGAACCTGGAAACTGCACATCGCTAGTCATCATGGGAAATGTGACTCGTGTTTCTCACATGCACACGCGTTGGAGGTGGCCTGAGTAAACTCGTTCTCACATGCAGTACTTACTGAGACTGGACGCCGCCTCTTCAGCTTCAAGACAAGGGGAGTCCATGCATACACATGGGGGGAGGGTGATGGTGGTGGTCACAGCTTAGCTACACTTCTAGCTCCTGAGTATCTCAGCCCTAGGAATTGGAAGCCTCTTTTGCAGCCAGGGACCCATCAGCAGCTGTCTTTCACACAACAGGATCACTGTCTGGGAAGGTAGAATTTTGGGTGCTGGGTTTTATATCCCATGAACCATAGCATGCATCTGTCTCAGGGACAGTTTCCTGAAAAAGCTACATGTCCTGAGACCCTGCAGCCAGGACTTGAGATACAAGAGAAAGGGAAATCAGATTCCAGAGCAAGGAATTCAGGGGTAACAAAGGCTAGAAGTGAAACTGTTTGCTGCCTTCTCACAACTGAAAGCACTCCCCTGTGGGCGCTGACTCCCCACTTGTTCCTAAGAAAGCATGTACATTCCCACTGACCTTCTGTGGCAGACCAGGCATCCTCTTGGAATCCCCACCCTTTACCCTGACAGCTCTACCATGCCAAGTGACTGTGGTATTTAACACTGATGCTGGTTACCCCATGAAGAGATAACCAAGGTCAAGTAAGCTGGGCCAACACATTCTGCTGCACTTGTTTATAGGCAAGGGGATTAAAACAACCTGTTAAGGGAGGAGAAGGGGTATATTCTGTGCACAGAACAAGCTTTGGTAACACACCATAGAGGCCTCCCGCCAAGAAATCTTTTGCTCAAATATAAAGCAGAAATCTCTCACCAAATACCAAACCAGCTAACTATGCCAAATACCACTTATGATCAAGTGACCTTGAGGCACTGCTAAATTTTTCCAATGTTCTTTGTACTAAAGGCTAATACTTGGAGTTTTGGGGGTGGAGGAAAAATCAGAGTGGTCAACATAGGGTTCCTAAAGAGCCCCAAATTAATACCCAAGCAAAGGCTTTCAGGCGTGCCATGAAATACATGTAGGGTTTAGAAAAGAAGAGAGAAAGATCTTAAAGGTACACGTGGATAAAGCATTCAGTTCTCTCAACCAGAAGTCAGACTGCCAAAAGAGAACTTCTTGTGACCACTTGTTGACCTAATCAATGTAAGAATGGGGAGTGGAGGGCGGCACCTGTGGCTCAGTGAGTAGGGCGCTAGCCCTATACACTGAGGGTGGCAGGTTTGAACCCGGCCCCAGCCAAACTGCAACAAATGGCTGAGGGAAAAGAATCGCCTAAGCCCAAGAGCTGGAGGTTTCAATCAGCTATGACACTATAGCACTCTACTAAGGGCGACAAAGTGAGACTATGTCTCTAAAAAAAGAATGGGGAGGGGAAAAAATCATCCCTAGGTCCAAATCTAGGACAGAAAGAATCTGGCAGCAAGGGGTCTGGAGACTGGGCCAGGGACATCCACTCTAACCAGTAGGTCAGCCTTGACAATGACAGTCCCTAGCCACAAGACATAGGAAGGAAGTGGGGGAAAGCTGTCAGCAACTGAGCCCTTGGCTCTAGGAGTCAAAACTGTAGAAGTTACATGGCTACACAACAGAAGCTGGCCCCAGCTTTGTGAAATTAGATTCTTTATCCCCTGCTCCCTGCAAAACTATCTGTCACAACCCCGAATAGCCTTTAAATTACCAATCTTCCCATTGAGCAAAAGCTCAGCTGCTACTGGCTGGTCTGCTTTAGCAACTTAAGCCTTAACAGCAAGAAGATGCTTCACTTGGTCTGGGTATTCCTGTGGCTGTCTGTAGAAGTTGGCAGGAGGCTGAGGTAGCACCCCTTTTCTCTAGCCAGCAAAAAAGGGTAACGTGAAACAACTTCTGGAAACGTGCTTCCACCCCAACACCCCCTTCTCATAAAGCAGCAGCTACCACTCTCTGAATCTTCCACCCATAGTCTTCTTGAGGCCAAGGAAGATGTACCTATCCTAAAAAAACTGAAGGTATTAAGTTAGAACAAAAGAACCTAGCTTAGGACTAAAGAACCTGGCTTTGGGGGGGGGGAAAGGGATATTGTACTACAAAGGATTCCAATAATAAACTCTCCAAACCACCCACCCAGCCCTTCTGAAGAGTAGAGGTGTTGAGAAGCCCTTTCCATTTCCCAAGGCATTAGAGAACAAGGTAGCGGTGGGTAGACATCTGGCTGGGACACCACCTCCCTTAGGAGCCCTGATTTCCACTAACAGCAGAATGAGCATGCACCTGCCACAGAGGGCCAGCCCAAGATGGTAACAAGCTCCAGAGTTCACATACTCACACGTCCATGTATATTCCTCCAGACAGCTGCTGTCATGCAGAGCTGGGAGGCGGGCTGAGTCCCACTCTGAGCTGGTCACTCCAGTTTGCCTAGCAGTGTGGGGGTGGGGTAAGAAGGAGGAGGGGGAAGGGAGATTATGATTCTCTATTTTCAGGCTCCACCCTTAAAACCTGGGAGGGAAACAGCTGGGATCCCATTGCAGGAGTTCCAATCTCTTGGGTACTACTAGCCTAAGGAGAGCTATGGGGAACGTGCACCTCAAAGAAGTTGGAGAAAGGACAGGAACCAACCAGGGTTGAAGTGGATTGGTCTCCTGCCAAGAACTTTGAATGTTGCTCCTATCAGTAGCACATAATAGGAGGAGGACCAGTTATGGTCTCTGGAAAAAGGCAGGAGGGAAAATACAGAGCCTGACTAGCATAGGAGCAAAATTCATTCCCAGGCAGGAGTAGCACTGCCTAAGTAATCAGAAGTGAAATGCTATCCCAGTAAACCTTCCCCAACCAGATAGTCATAGTCTAACCTTAGGTGAATTTTCACATGCTTTCCTGGACCCTGCAATCTGGAGCACAGTCAGATTCTACATCCTTGTAAGTTAAGGACAGCCACTCCAAGCACTTGTGCCACTGACTGCCAATAACAAGAGGGAACGGGGACGTACATTGGCTGTCTTGTACAATCTACTGTGTGGTTGAGGGCAGAGCACAAGCCACAGATGATGGCCCCACCCACAGGGAGGGGCAAGCTCCTCCCTTTCCAGAGCAGAGCCCACTGCTGCCACAGAGAGGTGCTGTTTAACGACAGAAATGTTTGTTAGGAGTGGCAGGAGGGATGGCCACTAGGGGGTACTTCCTCTTTCTCAGTGATGGCTACCCTCAGCCTCCACAGGCAGCCTCTGAAAAGCCTACAAAACTTCTGGTGGCAACAATGGTCTGAGTCACTCTCCCAAGAGAAAAGGGAAATTTGTCCTGACTACCTGGCCTGATGAGGCCCCACCGTGTCCTCAACCAGCCCTGCTGCAAAGCGAAAGCCAGAGTTCCCCAAAAGGACGGAAAGCTCAAGTAACCCACTCTCCACCTACACCGGCACACAGAGACACCAGTCCCTCTTACTCTGCAAGATGGCACTTGACTAGGAGCACCAGTCATTTCAGCAGGGCACCCAGCACTAGGAATAGGAAGTGATGGCTTTATACTCAAAGCATGTCTTCAAAAAACAAATCTGGGATGGTACCTATGGCTCAGTGAGTAGGGTGCTGGCCCCATATACCCAAGTGATGAGTTCAAGCCCAGCCCTGGCCAAACTGCAACAACAACAAAAACAAAACAAACAAACAAAATCTGGGCTGGGTGTGGTGGCTCATGTCTGTAATAGCAACTCTGGAAGGCTGAGGTGGGTGTATTCTTGAGCACAGGAGTTCAAGACCAGCCTGAGCAATATCGAGACCTGGTCTCTAAAAAGTAGGCAGGCTTTGTGGTGGGCGCCTGTGGTCCCAGCTACTTAGGAGGCTTGACAAGAAGACTGCTTGAGCTCAAGAGTTTGACAATGCTGGCTCGTTGCCTATAGCTCAGTGGCTAGGGCACTAGCCATGTACATCAGACCTGGTGGGTACAAATCCAGCCTGGGCCTGCCAAACAACAAAGATAACTACAACAAAAAAAAGCTGGGCATTGTGGCGGGCATCTGTAGTCCCAGCTACTTGGGAGACTGAGGCAAGAGAATCACTTAAACCCAAGAGTTGGAGGTTGCTGTGAGCTGTGATGCTACAGCACTCTACCCAGGGTGACAGCTTGAGACTCTGTCTCAAAAAAAAAAGTTGGAGGATGCCGTGAGCTATGGACATTACAGCACTCTACGCAGGGCAAGAGAGTGGAATTCTGTCTCAAAACAAAAAACCTCTCTCTACCCATACACACGCATACATGCACACTCAAAACTGATTTGTACATCTGTATATAGGTGCTTATACATACATATGTCAAACTGATATCCAGGCTAGACCCACAGAGCTTCTGGTTTTCCTACAACATGGCACCATGAGCTGGCTGGCTTCCTTTCCTTGCCTACAGTTTCAGCCTGACCCTCTTCCCTTCCTAGAATCTCACTCTGGGATCTGACCACTTGTCTTTAAACACAGCATGTTCTCTCAGATTTCCAGGTCTTTGCTACAGCCTCCCACCCCCTGGAATGATGTCCCTCCATCAACAGCTCCCATTCCTCTTCATGGTGAGCCTCAGCTAGATTATCACCTGCTCCAGGAAGTTTTTCCTGCTGCACTCGTGTCACTCCACAGGGTCACTCCAGGAGTCTCCCAGCTCAGGCCTTCTTGCACTAGGACTTCACTGCTTACTGAATGGCTGTCTCCTTCACAACTCTTGGTGACTGTCTTGCTCACTATTTACCAAGACTGAAAAGCAGCCTAAGGGAAATTGCCAAGATTAAGTCACTTCTGTGTCTCCATGTGGCAGGAACAGTTCCTGGTACTTAATGGGATCTCTGGAAATGCTTTCCTAACTCATAATGGGGAATCAGAGGGTCAGGATCTTCTTGCCTTTTTTCTTTTGAGACAGGGTCTCACTATGTCACCTTGTGTAGAGTGCTGTAGCATCACAGCTCACAGCAACCTCCAACTCTTGGGCTTAAGTGATTCTCTTGCCTCAGCCTCCCAGGTAGCTGGGACCACAGGAACTTGCCACAATGCCTGGCTTTTTTGGTTGTAGCTGTCATTGCTGTTTGGCAGGCCTGGGCTGGATTCAAATCAGCCAGCTCCAGTGTATGTGGCTGGTGCCCAAGCTGCTGAGCTGCAAGCGCTAAGCCTTCTTGTTTTTTTTTTGAGATAGAGTCTCACTATGTTGACCTCGGTAGAGTGCCATGGTGTCACAGCTCACAGCAACCTCAAACTCTTGGGCTTAAGTGATTATCTTGCTTCAGTCTCCCAAGTAGATGGGACTACAGGCGCCCACAACACCTGGCTATTTTTTTGTTGTTGTTGTAGTTGTCATTGTTGTTGAGCAGGCCTGGGCTGGGTTCAAACCCACCAGTCCCAATACATGTGGCTGGCGCCCTAACTATTGAGCTGCGACCACCAAGCCTTCTTCCCTTTTTTGAAATGACCCCTCATCCTAAAAGCTTTTCATACAACTGCTAAACATGGCCCCTTTGACCTGGGTCAGAGCTAGAATGCTAATGTCCACTCTTCAAATCCATTCCCTGGGGTCTCTGGTACCTCCAGGTATGCAGTCTCTAGCAGAATGCAACAGCTCATCTTTGGTGTGCAGAGCTGGGGCCTGCTGCCCGTCCACTTGCCCTTTCGCAGCTCGCCCTCTGCTGTGAGGGCTGCACACAGCAGACCTGCTAAGGTGCAGGACTGCCTCTGAAGTGGAAGCAATGGGGCCATGGTGCCAAGGGTCCCAAGAGAGATCTATTCTAGACCCAGCTCTGTCCAAACTAGTTGTTTGGTGTTATGTAACACCTTGAGCAAGGCATTCATCCTCTTGGGACCTTTGTTTCTCTGCTTATAAAACAAGGAGTCAGAGACAAGCTCCTGAGAGTCTGTCCTGTACATATGTGAGAGCCCTCAGGGCCAAGGTGGTACAAGCCTTCCAGTCCCCTTGGAGACCACAGCAGGAAGTGGGTATGGTCTACATGTCCTCAAGGCCACTTCCTGAACTTGGCTTTTATCAAGTCAACCTGCCTAATGTCTAACTCTATAAGTAAACCTCACTTAACATGTTTAGGACAGCAGGTGCACACACTGGAAAAATCTGGGTTCTCACCATCTTCACCTAGGGCTGAAGAACTTAAAGGTAACCCAGGCGACCGCTCCAAAAATTAAGATACTAAACAGAAGCATGCCTTAGAAACAAGAAAGTCTTAAACCTGGGATGCCCTAGGGAAAGATCCTCTCTCCCTAGATGTCATTTACCCACAATTTACAAGTTCCTCACTCTACACATATCATAAATGTGGCCATAAGGTGCAGAGAAAGGCAGTAGCATAGTCTCTGCAGCCTTAGATTAAGCAGCTCTAAGTGAGCACAGTCCCTTTTTTTTTTTTTTTAAGAGACAGAATCTCACTTTGTTGCCCTCGGTAGAGTGTCGTTGCGTCACAGCTCACAGCAACCTCTAGCTCTTGGGCTTAGGCGATTGTCTTGCTTCAGCCTCCCAAGTAGCTGGGACTATAGGTGCCCACCACAACACCCGGCTATTTTTGTTGTTGTTGCAGTTTGGCCAGGGCCAGGTTCGAACCCATCACCCTTGGTACACGGGGCCCGCGCCCCACTCACTGAGCCACAGGCACCACCCCACAGTCCCTTTTAGGGTGAGCAGCACCCCTAGCAACTAGTACCTGCCCCCACCTGCATTGTGACTCCCACCGCAGCTTGGCTAGTCTGAGGGCTTCTGGGTAGGGAGCTGCCTGACCATGACCTGCCTGCCATGAGCAGGTAATCCTCAGGGAGAAACTGACTTCGCAAAGGTCAGCAAGCAGCAGTTTCAGTCTCACTGCCTGGTGGGGGGGGGAGGAGGGGGAGAAGGGTAAAAGCAAACCAGTCTAACAAGTCCTTATTTCCACCACCCTACACAGCTGGTGCTTTCTTCACCACTTCAAAAACAGAAGATTTAAAAGTTGGATAGATCTTTGTACCCTCAGTGAATCCCAAACAATAAAAAAAAATAAATAGGGCGGCGACTGTGGCTCATCCAGCAGGGTGCTGGCCCCATATACCGAAGGTGGCAGGTTCAAACCCCGCCTCGGCCGAACTGCAAAACAGAAAAATAGCCAGGAGTTGTGGCGGGCGCCTGTAGTCCCAGCTACTAGGGAGGCTGAGGCAAGAGAATCGCCTAAGCCCAGGAGTTGGAGGTTGCTGTGAGCTGTGTGACGCTACGGCACTCTTAACCAGGGCGATAAAGTGAGACTCTGTCTCTACAAAAATAAATAAATAAATAAATAAATAAATAAATAAATAAATAAATAAATAAAAGTTGGATAGAGTTTTCCCATTACACATCAAAAAGACCAGAGAATCAAGAAACAAGGAGAAAATCTTTCTCACTCTTGCTCTATCCATAGTGGTCCTAGAAAACATGGTCCCTAATCTCTTTGTAGATCTTGGGTCAATTCAGAAACACAATTGATCTTCTCTGAGATGCTCAAGGAAAAATCTGGGTTCTTACCATTAGCAGGTGCTGGGTTGGTATAAAATCAGTACTTCCTATGCCATGCTCCTGAGCTTTTCTCCTGCTGTGAATAACCAGCCTTCTGACACAGACTACATGAGCTCTCCAACTCCAGAAAAACTCCCCAACACTCAGCGTACCTCTGTTCACCCGCCGAAAAAGAGGAAAGCATAAGGCTAAGGTAACCAGAAGGACTAAAGCAGGGAGACATGCTGAGTGTCAGGCACAAGAACAGAAAGAACCTAGCTCTGGTTCTGGTCCCTACTTGGAGGAGCCAGACAATTTCTTCAGCAGCATATACTCTCCTTATACTTCCTCTCTCAGCTTTTAACACATCTAGCAGTAGTGTAAACCGTTACCCTCATTCTCTCAATCTGAAAAGTAGCTCAAAAGTAGCTCTTTTGAGTCATTATCACACCTAATTTAAGATATCAATTAAGACTTGTGACTTACATGGCCAAAGAACTGGACGGAGACAGACATCTTATTTACAAATCAATATGGACACACACTTCCCTACAGGTAGTTAGTTGTAATGAAGAATACCCATGTTACAATTATTTTTGTTTTTTGAGACAGAGTCTCACCACATCACCCTTGGTAGAGTGTCGTGCCGTCACATCTCCCAGCAACCTCAAACTCTTGGGCTTAAGATATTCTCTTGCCTCAGCCTCCTAAGCAGCTGGGACCACAGGCGACCGCTACAACGCCTGGCTATTTTTTGTTGCAGTTGTCATTGTTGGTTAGCTGGCCCAGGCCAGGCTCAAACCTGCCACCTTCAGTGTATGTGACTGGCACCATAACCACTGTGCTATGGGTGCTGAGCCACAATTATTTTTAATTAACTTATTTTGCTTTTACCAGGAAGAAGGTGCATCTATGATTATTTTTATTTTTATTTTATTTTTTACAAATAATTCCTTGACCTGTGCAAACCACTCTAATAGGAAGGGATACAGAGAAGGATAAAATATAGCCCAACCTTCAAAGGAGGTGACAGTCTAAGAGAGATGCACCACAAATTGCACAATCCAATGTGAGACCAAATCCAGGAACAGTGTTAAAGTCAGTGTCTTCCCCCTAGTTCACTAGTTGCTTTCTGTTATTTTTCAGAGATCCCAGGTGTCACTGCTCGCTAGGACCATGAGTTCTGCTGAGATCTGTCTAAACACAGTGGTGTGCGTGAAGGAGGATGCAATGGCGGCTAGTGTCATGCAGTGCTGGGATAAGAGAAGCCAACTCAGGCTAGGCACTGTGGCTCAGGCCTGTGATCCTAGCACTCTCAGAGGCTGAGGTAGGGGGATGGCCTGAGTTCAGGAATTTGAGACCCGCCTGACCGAAGTGAGACCTCATCTCTACAAGTAGAAAAACTACCTGGGCATGGTGGCAGGTGCCTGTAGTTACAGCTGCTTGAGAAGTTGAGGCAAGGGGATTGCTTGAGCCCAGGAGTTTGAGGCTGCTGTGAGCTATGATGCCATAGGACTCTGAGTAATGTAAATGAAGGTGGAAAAAGTCCTTTGGAATAAGAACAGAAGTGGGTTATCCTGGGGACAATTTGGAAGGGATTCCTAAAGTTATACATCCAGAACCTCCATAGCTTAATGCTGGCTATGACTAGGAAGGCACATTTGTATATTTTTTTCTTTATTTTCCAATTTTTAGTTGGCAAGCTTGGTCTCCTTAATTCCCATCCAACCAGTGCTATAGCTCAGTTCACACCCATACCAGTTTTAGTGGATCCTTATCCACTGGGCTACCAAAGGCTTCAAAGCTCTTCAAGATGATAAGGAGGAAAAAAAAATAGTCATTCCTGGCTCGGCGTCTATGGCTTAATGGGCTAAGGCGCCAGCTACGTACACCTGACCTGGAGGGTTCGAATCCAGGCCAGGCCCACCAAACAACAATGACGGCTGCAACAAAAAAATGGCCGGGCACCTATAGTCCAGCTACTTGGGAGGCGGAGGCAAGAGACTCACTTGAGCCCAGGAATTGGAGGTTGCTGTGAGCTGTGATGCCACAGCACTCTATCCAGGGTGACAGCTTGAGGCCCTGTCTCAAAAAAAAATACTCATTCCTGAAAATGCTTGGCAAAAAATAAAATTCACTGGACAAACAAAAGATTCTATGCCATCTAAAAGAAGATAAGTCATTTATTTCAGGCATGGGGGTAAAGGTTAAGGCTCCAGTCTTTTGGTGCAGGAAAAGACACAAATTTGAAAGTAGTTCTCATATCTTAAAAAATGGGAAAAGCTGGTGTAAGCCTTGGTTCAAATTACCTAAAAAAAAAAAATCAGCCAGGTGCAGTGGCTCATGCCTGTAATCCTAATACTCTGGGAGGCCGAGGTGGGTGTATGGCCCGATCTCACCTGGTATGGGACCAGCCTGAACAAGAGGGAGACCCTGTCTCTAAAAATAGCCGGGTGTTGTGACTGGCGCCTGTTGCCCTGGCTACTTGTAAGGCTGAGGCTTGATTCTCAAAAGAATCACCTGAGCCCAAGAGTTTGAAGTTGCTGTGAGATGTGATGCCACAGGACTCTACACAGGGCAACAAAGTAAGACTCTGTCTCCAAAAAAAAAAAAAAAATCACTTCCTGGAATTAAAAAAAATAAATAGATGAGAGGGAATAGGAACTGGTTTAAAACCTCCCCTGTACAGCACATGCACATTAGGTACACAGACTCTTCAGGAATTTTATAATGTAAGCATTCTAAATGTGAAACTGGGAATTCAGCACCTAAACACTTAATATTGAGAAAAATCCTCACACCGCAATCATAATGAAGGTTTTACATTCATGTATGGCATTTTGTCATTAAGGGATTGGTCCTAACAGTCTGGATTTGGCAGCCTGCCCTATCAATGTTTCATAAGCAGTTTCTGTGGTTTCAAGAAAGGCAGGGTGTTTGCTTTTAAACACTATCTTAAAAATACATTTCAAAATAGGATTCAACCATTCCAATACTGAAGGATAGAATGAAACCCAAACCAAATAAAGGAATCTGGTGCTACCAAACTAAAAGGGAGCACACCAAGCAGCAGGGTAGAAAGAGATATTATTTACCACCTGCACCAAAATGGCAAGACAAGCTAACTCAGGACTTCTCAATACCAAGTTAAAAACTAGAACACAGAAGTGGCACTAAAGACATGAGATTAATAAATGGAAAATCCCTTCGTCTCTTCAAAACCAACTCAGCTGGCCCAAAACTTTGTTTATTTAAAAAAACACAAACCATACTATCCCAACAGTTCCACCTTCCAAAGGACTGACATCTAATCAATTAGCAGCCACACCTCTCTGACAGCACGATGTTGGTAATTAAGGTAGAGACGTCTCTCGCTGGGAATAGGAGTACAGAAGGGCAGAGCCCCTACGGACCTAACCCATTATGACAGCTTTTTCATTAGCAAGGAAAACACTGCCAGGCATTCTCCAAGGAAGCTGTGGCCTGCATTGCTAAAGAACACCTGTGTGTGGCTCGGCGCCTGTGGCTCAGCGGGCTAAGGCGCTAGCCACATACACCTGAGCTAGCGGGTTCGAATCCAGCCCAGACCCACCAAACAATGATGGCTGCAACCAAATAAAGGGCCGGGCGTTGTGGCGGGCGCCTGTGGTCCCAGCTACTTGGGAGGCCGAGGCAAGAGACTCGCTTGAGCCCAGGAATTGGAGGTTGCTGTGAGCTGTGATGCCACAGCACTCTATCCAGGGTGACAGCTTGAGGCTCTATCTCAAAAAAAAGAACACCCGTGTGTGAACAGCAGCTGCCTCTCTTGATAAAAATATGTTGGAGATGGGGTAAAGGGAAGGAGAAAACCCAGACTCATAAGAAGGCCAACAAGTTGTGCTTCTCAAAATAATTTATGTGACCCTAAGTTCGAAAGTAATTTAGAAATGGCACATTACTGTGATTATGGAGAAGTGAATCAGCTTTGAATGCAAACATAAACAAGCTACATATAGTCCAACTCTCTCTTCTTCATCTAGGGCAGCAATAGTGGCATTAAGTGGGTAAGTGAGGACTGAATCAAGGAAAGTAGCTCATTCCTTTCTCTTACCCCATGCTGGCATGCTAAAACAAAAGGCACTACTGCCAAAGTTAGAAGAGCAAGTAAAACGAACCATACACTCAAGTTTATCTAAAATTCTGTACAGGGCACACAGCAACCACTCCAAAAAAGAAACAACTGCAGATATCTAGGACATCTAGATATCTGGTCCCCATGGCTAGCCCCACACACACAGCTACAGGTACCAGCTTCAGGAGATATGTGAACTAAAGGAGAGACCAATTAAGTGCAAACAGGAAGTAGTGGCGTATTATACAAGCAATGGGATAAAAAGACACACATCAGGATGGCCAGAGTTCAGCTCTTAGGTTTGGACTGGCAAGTCCAAAATGCACACAGAGGCCTGGCACTACCAGCTACAGGCAGTCAAGGCAAAGAGCAAGTCGCCCGCTCTGTGGGGCTGTGTGTGGAAGCAGCACACAGAGGGGTGGAAGGAGAGAACTTGAGTTTATTTCATAAGGACAAAATACACACAATTAAGAGCCCCACACAAAAGCTTCTTTTTCTTCCTACCTATGCCCTAAAGGGTAAAAAAGGGAAGGAGCTTCTTTTTTTGTTCAGTGGGTGAGGATATTTACAAAAAAAGTTCTAGAGCCTCAACATTTCATGGTTGCCACAGAGGACAAACACAGAAATCCAAATGTCATGGAAGAAAAAGTATCCAACGTACTCCATACTATTTTGAAACCAGTATATAATCACCTACACATTCATATGAATGATAAAACACAATTTTCTGGACAGCTATAGCCCAGAAAGGAGGGAAGAGGAGGGAAAGGGGAGAAGAAGAGAGGAGAGGGGAGGAGGTAGGGTGGGAGGCAGGAGAGTATTTGGTGGGACCCCACTTATTGTGCACAAGGCAATGGTACATTTCAAAACTATTAAGAGGGAGGTGCCTGTGGCTCAAAGGAGTTGGGTGCTGGCCCCATATGCCAGAGGTGGCAAGTTCAAACCCAGCCCCGGCCAAAAAAAAACTGCAACAAACAAACAAACAAAAAACACTATTAAGAGTGTTTAATGCGCCTGTGGCTCAACTGGCTAAGGCACCAGCCACGTATACCTGAGCTGGTGGGTTCGAATCCAGCCCGGGCCAGCCAAACAACAATGACAGCTGCAACCAAAAAATGGCCGGGCGTTGTGGCGGGTGCCCATAGTCCCAGCTGCTTGGGAGGCAGAGGCAGGAGACTCACTTGAGCCCAGGAATTGGAGGTTGCTGTGAGCTGTGATGCCACAGCACTCTATCCAGGGTGACAGCTTGAGGTTCTCTCTCAAAAAAAAAAAAAAAAGAGTATAAACGTCTTACCACAACAAATAAGTGAGGTGATGGTTATGTTAATCAATCTGATATAAGCATTTCACATTGTATATCAAATCAGCACATTGTACTCTATAAATGCATAAATGTACATACAGTTATGACTTAATTAAAAAATGTCCTATGCTGGGGAGCACCTGTGGCTCAGTGACTAGGGTGCCGGCCTCATATACTGAGGGTGTGGGTTCGAGCCTGGCCCTGGCCAAACTGCAACAAAAAAATAGCTGGGTATTGTGGCAGGCACCTGTAGTCCGAGCTACCCAGGAGGCTGAGGCAGGAGCATCACTTGAGTTCAGGAATTTGTGGTTGCATAGAGCTATGATCATACCACTGCACTCTAGTTCAGACAATGACTCTGTCTCAAAAAAGAAAAAAAGCCTTATTTAATCCTGGCTTGTGATCTTTTTTTTTTTTTTTTTTTTTGAGACAGAGTCATTGTCTGAACTAGAGTGCAGTGGTATGATCATAGCTCTATGCAACCACAAATTCCTGAACTCAAGTGATGCTCCTGCCTCA
>CAUYON010109320.1:0-17185 GCA_963573935.1 Arctocebus calabarensis
AGCCGGGCGGGGCGGGGCGGGGACGGCGGGGACGCGCAGCGGGGCGGGGCGGGGCGGGGACGGCGGGGACGTGGAGCGGGGCGGGGCGGGGCGGGGACGGCGGGGACGCGCAGCGGGGCGGGGCGGGGCGGGGCGGGGCGGGGACGGCGGGGACGCGGAGCCGGGCGGGGACGCGCAGGCGGTGACTGGCCGCTGCAGGCCCCAGGCTGATCGGCGATGCCAGCTAGAAATCCAGAATACGTTTCAATCCAAAAAGCGAAACAAACAAGATCAAACAAGATCACCTGCCTGCAAGGCTTCCAATGGAAAACCCCAGACCGTCCACTGTACTGTGTTTAGCTAAATTACGGTACACGAACTTGTTGGAATATCACGCGGACATTACCGTGATAATTGTGAAGACGCCAAAAAACTGAAACTGTATGTTGAGCGAAAAAAGGCCGATTATAAAACACATAGCTAGGATTGCAAACAACTGTATGGACGAAGAAGCCAGGTCACACAAGAAAATGTATTAGGGTGTTGGAAATATGTATAATGTAAACGTGTAAAGTAGAAAATCAGCACATAATAGAAAAAGTATGGTGGCAAAAGTTGTGTTTAAAAAACAGTCCTTTTCCGTGAGAGTTCCAAATCTGGAAACAAAGGTTTTAATTCTATCAGCTGTTTCTTCTGATAGATATCGCCTTGTAGTGACAGTGTTATTTCTTGACTCATCAAATTTATTTATTTATTTAGACTAATCAATTTTCAACATACTGTTTTTATTTTCTGTAAATGAAAATTTAGCTGTTTTAGGTACTTAAAGAAGGACTTTAAGAAGCTAATTCTAAAAAATGTTGTATGCCTACTGTTTTAGACACTGAGGACAAAGGGAATTACATGACAACTGTCACTGCCTATTCGGAGCTTCGTGTACTTCAGATTGGGTGGTGGCGAGGGTAGAAGAGGGGAGAGGTGGCTAACCTATCACCTTAACCCTAATGAGATGCTTTGTATGTATGTATGTTGAATAAACATTAGGGAACTGGATGGGAAGCTTAGTGGGATTTTGGATTGTTTTTAGGGCTTTACTTCTTTGGCAGTAATGTCTAAGATTTTACCAATCTTTTGACAGCCAGGTGATCAAGGATGGTCAAATTGGCATTCCAACTAGGACAATAAGGCCTTTCTTTTCTTTTCTTTTTTTTTTTTTGTTGGGGATTCATTGAGGGTACAAGAAACCAGGTTACACTGATTGCATAAGTCCCTCTTACAATTGTGTTTTGCCCCCCAAAGGTGTGAAACACACCAAGACCCCACCCCCCTCACTCCTTCCCTCTCTCTGAATAAAGCTTTGTTTATGTGTGGCCCAGGGTCTACTATGAAGGAGTCGTCCCTTCCTGGTTTCTATATTGCTGTTAGAAATGCAACTGGCCTTTCTGGAACATCTTCCAGAGAAGCTGCCTGTAAGTGTAAGGTTTTCTTACAGTTTTTTGACCTCAGGAGTATTGAATAAAAGACAGGTGTGTTTGTGTGTGTGTGTGTGTGTGTGTACACGTATATTTTAGAAACAGACAAGGTTGAGGCTGGAGAGAAAAGTTATCCCATATTTTTTGGTTGGGATTTTAATCAAGGTACAGTTTCTTTTTAGAGATGCCCCCTGTAGTGGGCAGTGGCTGAATAGAAAGCCATAATTCAAAACCTAGAGAGTATTTGTAAATGTATAAAGCCTTACCAGAGTAAGTTATTTCAAAAATGGGAAACCAGGCAAAAGTCTGCTAGTAAGATCAATAGTAATACAAATCAGTTAGCATTTTTGTCTTTATTTAATTAGCAGCAGTGTAGGTTCAACAAGCCACTGGCCTTGCCTGCAGTAAATAGCAATGCCATTCATTTTTCCAGTTGTTCAGGCCAGAAACCTTGAACTCAACCTTGATTCCTTTCTTTTGCAGCCTAAATAAAATCTGTCAGCAAATACTGTTGGCTCCACCTTTAAATATGAATCCAAATTTAATCATTCTTAGAGTCAGTGCATTACCGAAGTCCCTAGATATCTCAATAAATCAGAAAAAGACTTACGCCTATAAACCCAGCACTCTGGGAGGCCGAGGCCGATGGATTGCCTGAATGTGGGAGTTCAAGACCAGCCTGAGCAAGAGCAAGAACCTGTCTCTAAAAACTAGCAGAGTGTTGTGGTGGGCACGTATAGTTCCCAGCTACTCGGGAGGCTCAGCGATAGGATAGCTTGAGTTCAAGAGTTTGAGGTTGGTGTGAGCTATGATGCCATGGCACTCTACCAAGGGCAACAAAATAAGACTCTGTCTTAAAAAAAGAAAAAATCAGAATAAAAAGGTATAAAGTAAAGAACAACACTGTCATTATTTGTAGATAATATGTAACTCCAATAATAGGAACTCTGAAAGAGCATATGGATAACCTATCAAAGTAGGTTAACCTATCAGAGCTAAAAGAGTTTGGTAATGTTGCTGGAGATAGAAATCAGTTTATAAAGGCTGATTATTTCTATTTCCTGGTAATAAAGGGAAAATAGTATTTTTTTTCCTGGCAACAAACAGTAAATTGTATGTTTCAAAGATACAATTTACAATGCATAAAATATTATGCGTCTAGGCATCAATGTAATAACATCTATGTCAGACATGTTCAAAAAATAACAAAATGTTACTGATATGAAAGAAAATGTATCTAATAGGAGAAATACACTAAGCTTAAAAATCAGAAAACTCCATGTGGTCAGGATGACAATTTTCTCTACACTGATTTATGAAATAAATATAACCTCAATCAAACCCTAACTTTTGGTGGAACTAACCAAGCTGATTCTAACATTTATATGGAACTGAGAAGGGTGATGGGCGACCAAGGTACTCTTGAAGTTGAAGAATGGGAAGCCTTGTTCTAATTGTTGACACAGAGTATGGTAATTGTGTCAGTCTGATATAGGAAGCAGGGACGGGGAAAAGGACAAGGAGACATAATGGAGAATCCAGAGAAAGACCCCACATCATAAACACCCGATCTGTGACTGAGGTTGCATAATACCTGGATAACAGGGGAAACAAATGAGGATATTTCTTTCTTTTTTAAAGACAGAGTCTCACTCTGTCACCTTGGGTACAGAGCCATCGTGTCATAGCTCACAGCAACCTCTAACTTTTGGGCTTAGACAGTCCTCTTGCCTCAGCTCCTGAGTAGCTGGAACTACAGGCACCCGCCACCACACCCAGATAATTTTTGTATTTTTAGTAGAGATGGCGTCTTACTCTTGCTCAGACTGGTCTCAAACTCCTGAGCTCTAGGGATCCTATAGCCTTGGCCTCCCAGAGTGCTAGGATTATAGGGGTAAGCCACTGTACCTGGCCATGATGAACTTTAAAGTAAATGGACCAGGACAAATGAAGAAACCCACAGAACCAGAGAAAGGGACAGAGACAGAGAGAAATAGGATCCCTTCCTCCTTCTATTCATAAAAATCAATTCTAGGCAGATTAAAGACCTAATGTGAAAGGTCAAATGAAATTTTTTAGACAGTAATACAGAATATTTTCATGACCGTGTGGGAAGGAGAGTTTTCTTATTAAAGCACCTGGGGTAAATATCAATACAGGCTACAACATTAAGATTAAAATCTCCTGATCAAAAGATATCACAGAGTGAGATATAAGGCACAGAGGAGGAAAAGGTAATTCTTAGGCACATATAAACAATAAAGGGTTAGTATCCTGCAAATTACTTTTAAAAATACAGGCAGACAACTCAGTAGAAAATGGGCAAAATGCTTCAGTGGGCACTTCCTCCAAGACTTATTTCTATTACAAATAAATAGACAAAAAGATTGGCCAATCATGTTAATAACCAGGAAAACGCAAATAAAGCCATAATAAAGACTGGGTATGGGGGGGTACACCTGTAATCCCAGCACTCTGGGAGGCCGAGCTGGGAGGAGTGTTTGACTTCAGGAGTTGGAGACCAGCCTGAGCAAGAGTGAGACCCCAGCTCTACTAAAAAGTAGAATTATGAGGTGGATGGACACCATGAGCCAATCAAATTGAACCCTGGCAACACCTCACGGCACGACCCAGTCAGATACACCTCCTGGTATTACCTCACTGCAAAATCCAGTTAGAGCACACTTCGTTACCCTCTGCCTGGCGAACTCATCGGGCCCGGGGGACAGATTGGAGCCAGACTTCCTGTCTCCTTGCCGGACAGCCTTGCAGTAAACTTTTCTTTCTACTAAAATCTGCTTTGGTGATTACCTTTCTTTTGTGTGTGGGCAAATGAATCCAGTTTGGTTTGGCAATATCTTTCCATCTAGAGGATCTTTATTTGTATATTTTTACTGTATGTACCGAGCGAATATTCTAGCACAATGTTGAATACAAGTATGAGAGCAGACTTCTTGCCTTGTTTCTGATTTTTTTTATTAAATCATAAACACATAGATTATGTATACATTAATGCATTTATGGGGTACAATGTGCTGATTTCATATAGAATTAGGAATGCTTACATCACACTGGCTAATATATACCTTATCTCGATTAATTAATTATTGTGTTAAGACATTTATACTCTCTACTAATAGATCTGACATGTACCCTTGCATCATGCACCATAGGTGTGATCCCACTATTCACCCTTCCTCAACCTGACCTCCCCTCTCCCTCTCTATCTTCCCTCCTTCCTTCATCCTGGGCCACAGTTGTGATCTATTCTTCATATGAAAGTGTGAGTGATTGTAAATTGGTTCCATAATAGTACATTGAATATTTTTTCTCCCATTCTTGAGATACTTTACTAAATAGGATATGTTCCAGCTCTGTACATATAAACATAAAAGAGATAAAGTCTCCGTCTTTTTTAAGGCTGCATAATATTCCATGGTATACATATACCACAATTTATTAATCCATTCATGGGTTGATGGGCACTTGGGCTTCTTCCATGACTTGGCTATTATGAATTGAGCTGCATTGTACAATCTGGTGCAAATATCTTTGTTATAAAGTGATTGTTGGTCATTTGGATATACAGCTAGTAGAAGAATTGTAGGATTGAACGGCAGGTCTACTTTTAGATCCCTGAGTATTATCTATACTTCTTTCCAAAAGAGACGTATTAGCTTGCACTCCCACTAGCAGTGCAGAAGTGTTCCCTTTTCTCCACATCCATGCCAACATCTGTAGTTTTGGGATTTTGTTATGTGAGTCACTCATACTGGAGTTAGATGATGTCTCAAAATGGTTTTGCTTTGCATTTCTCTGATGATTAAAGATGATGAGCATTTTTTCAGTGTGCCTGTAGGCCATGCACCTATCTTCAGAGAAGCTTCTGTTCAAGTCTCTTGCCCACAATGAAATGGGATTATTTGTTCTTTTCTTATTAATAAGTTTGAGTTCTTTGTGGATTCTAGTTATCAAGCCTTTGTTAGAAGCATAACCTGAAAATATCTTCTTCCATTCTGAGGGCTGTCTGCTTGTTTTACTTACTGTGTTCTTGGCTGTGCAGTAGCTTTTTAGTTTGATCAGATCCCAGTAATGTATTTTTGGTGTTGCTTCAATTGCCCAGGGGGTCCTCCTCCTGAAGTGTTCTCCCACGCCAATTTCTTCAAGTATTTCTCCTGCACTCTCTCCAAGAATCTTTATAGTTTCATGTCTTAAGTTTAAATCCTTTATCCAGTGAGAGTCAATTTTTGTTAACGGTGAAAGGTGTGGGTCCAACTTGAGTCTTCTACAAGTCGCCAGCCAGTTCTCCCAGAGCCGTTTGTTAAATAGGGAATCTTTCTCCCAATTTATATTTTTGATGGGCTTATCAAAGATCAAGTGACAGTTAGTGTCTGGGTTCATCTCTTGGTTCTCAATTCTGTTCCATACATCTACCTCTCAATTTTTTGTGCCAATACCATGCTGTTTTGATCACTATAGATTTATAGTAGAGTTTGAAGTCTGGTAGCGTGATTCCTCCTGATTTGTTTTTATTTCTGAGTAATGTCTTGGCTATTCAAGGTTTTTTTCTGGTTCCGTATAAAATGAAGTATGATTTTTTCCAGATCTTTATGATGGTGGTGCATTGACAGGGATTGCATTACATTTGTAAATTGTTTTGAGTAATATGGACATTTTAACAATGTTGATTCTTCCCAGCCGTGAGCATGGTATGTTTTTCCATTTGTTAACATCTTCAGCTATTTCTTTTCTCAGAGTTTCATAATTCTCTTTATAGAGATCTTTCACATCCTTTGTTAGGCAAATTCCCAAATATTTCATCTTCTTTGGCACAATTGTAAAGGGAATAGAGTTCTTGATTGTTTTTTTCAGCTTGACTATTATTGGTATATATAAAAGCTACTGATTTGTGAGTATTGATTTTGTATCCAGAGATGCTACTGTATTCCTTGATCACTTCTAAGAGTTTTGTGAAACTAAACTAAGAATGAAAGTTTGATCTCCTCTGACCCTAATTCTTATAGACAAAAATTCTAATGTCCATATCCATTTGGATAAATCAAATGTGGTACATCCATACCATGGAATAATGTTGAGTCATAAGAAGAAGAAAGGACCAATACAGACTCCAACATGGAGGAACCTTGAATACATTACACTAAGCGAAAGAAACTGGGCATGAAAAGCCAGATCAACAGCTCGCTGGAGTCCCAGGGAGGATGCTTCATCACCCCTCTATCCTCTCCTAGCCCCCAAGCACCAACCTTACTGAGAACTCCAGACTTCTGGGAAGTCTGACGTCTTGGTGACCTTTCATTAAACAGCTGGAGGAGTAATAGGGACTGGGCAAGGATACCAATGTGGTCCCTCTACATTCTTCCTCTTAATTTTGGTGGCTCCTCCAAACATTGCCTGGTGCACTCACTTATTCACTCATTCACCAAATATTTATTTAGCGTCTACGTAGGCAGAGTGCCGAGTGAGTACAAAAACGTCAAGGAGCCGACACCGCACAGTTGAGTGTCAAATGACAGCAGCCCCTTTAACGTGGGCTTTGCTGAGACTCACCCTGCGAGCCTTGCTGGGTTTCCTTTACACTCCCTCTTTTGGTGACCTCATCCCATCTCAAGGATTGAAATCGTGCCTCATCCTCTCCCTTCAACTCTGTTCTTATCTATTTACTTAAAAACAGCCCCCAATACTTTTAAATTTATCTCCAAAAGCAATCTCCAAGTCTTCTCTCCCTTCCCCTACCTGAATCTACTTATGTCTTTTCCTAAGAGCTGGTGTCTCCATTCTTCAAATTGCTCCCAAAGAGTGAAGTGTTCTTTTGTCTTTTGTTTCCCACATCCACTCCACCTCCAAATCCTCTTAGTTTGGTCTTCACAATAGGTTTGGTATTGGACACCATGTCATTGTCTTGTCCATCGTCTCCGTCATCTTGGTCCCAGTCACCATCTGCTCCTGCCTGGATCATGATAATACTCGTCTCACTCATCTCTCTCTCTTGCTGTGGTCAATTAATGTTCCAACACAGCAGCTGAGTACGTCCTTCTAAAGTCAAGGCCAGGTGTGGTGGCTCACACCTGTAATACCAGAACTCTGGGAATCTGAGGTGGGTAGTTTGCTGATGCTCAGGAGTTTAAGACCATCCTGAGCAGAGAGAGACCCTGTTTCTTCTAAAAATAGAAAAACTAGCCTGGCGTGGTGATGTGCCTCCAGTCCCAGCTACGTGAGAGGCTGAGGCAAGAGAAACCCTTGAGCCCAAGACTTTGAGGTTGCTATGAGCTATGACGAGGCCACAGCACTCAACAACCCAAGGCAACAGAGTGAGATAAATAAATAAATATGAAGTCAGATCATGGATGTCTTTGTTACACCCTCTTGTTAGTGGCTTTCTCTCCTACTTAGAGGAAAATCTAGAGTCCTCCCAATGGCTACACAGTTACGTGATGTGGCCCATCCTCTCTGATGTCATCTCTCTCTCTCTCTCTCATCTGTGTCCACACCGTGTCTGTTACACTGGCCTCTCTGTTGCTCCCTGACCCACTAAGCATGCTCCTGCCTTGGGCCCTCGGGCTTCTGCTGTGTCTGACTCAGCTGCTCCACCCTAGGCCCCGCACAGCCTCCTGTCTTGCTTGGTTTGGGTCCCTCCTGCAAATTCATGGTCAGAGAGACCACCCCTTCTAGAGTAGTACCCCACCCCCCCCGAGTGTTCTCTGCACCACTTGCTGCATTCTGGCTTGCCAGGGATTTTATCTGTGTGTTATTATTTCTCTTTTCTGTCTAGAACACTAGCAGGGGTTGTATTTCTACTGCCTGCACCAGTACTTGGCATATGGTTCCCAACAATGTTACTGAATAAATGACTGAACATTCCATATACATTCAAGCGGAGGAAATGCTGCAAGGCAGTACATACTTCAGTGCCAAATTAACAACACATAAATTAACATTTTGACCTATTACTTTTATCATTATTACCATTTCAATAATGACATGTGGGAGTCTTCTGTTCATTATTATATGTAACAAGCAGAATTGATGTCCCATTATTTTATTTAAGTTAATGACAAAACATGACATGAGTAATGGATAAAACATGAGGAAATGGGACAATTGAAGGGAAAAGAGTGGGAGTTAAACTTTCCTTCCTATATAACTTACATCATCCAAAAAAACATTTTATTAATGTGCTTCCTATTCTACTTATGTTCAATTCATATAACACAGAAATCCATTTCCTAAGTTAAATCTACATTTTCCATTTGGCATACAAAGCAGTGATTATGAGAGAAAACATTTGGTGCATATACATGGGACACTAGAAATTGATGAAGATTGATTATTAATCTGCCGTAAGAAAATCTTTACAAAGATGAGTAAAAATATTTTAACCACTTTTGCTCCTTGAAATTACCTTCCACTATTCTTATAGTTTAATTGGACTCTCACCTTTCTATGCAATGGACTATATTTTCACAACCAAGGTTAATATCTTTTTGATTTTTCTCTTAATAGAGTGCTTAGTTACAAAGGGATTTTGGCATAAAAGAACTGGGAATTTTACCTACTGGTCCTTACTTATGTGTTTTATTGAATTTATTTACATTGTTACTAGACAATGTAACGAAGTGGACACTACCTGAGATATAGAACCTAGTAAGAGAAACGAATCTTTTAGTTCAACAGATACTTATTCAAGGGTTTCTATGTGCTGAACATATTGCCGGGAGCTGGATAGTGAAAGAATGAGTAAGACCTTCCTGCAAGAAGCTGGGTGTAAACCTGGGACTCCTCCTCTCAGTTTTTTATTTAGCAAAAGCAGGAGTGCCCAACCAGGCCTTATACTGATTTTGTGAGGACTTTCTTTGCCTCGCTGTGGTATCGGAGATTATGAAAATTATGCCTGGGCCTTTTGTTTTTGCTCGTTAGCTTTCATTAGTGTTTGTGTAACTAATGTGTGGCCCAAGACAAGTCTTATTCTTTCAATGTGTGGCAGAGAAGAAAAAAAGGTTGGAAAGGAGGGTCCAGTCCATTTCAAATTGATTTGATTAAGTTATAGGAAAGCACATTGTCAGTCCCAAACTCTGGCCTTTTTTCACAGTCAAAGTACGTAATTTTAGTTTAGTTTAGAAAGCTGAGGTTTTCTACAGAAGGTAGTGACCAAGTTACATAAATGCTGAAGAATACCCTGGAATTCTATTACAAATATTCCTAGGGATATCAGATTTTCTTAAATATTTACAATAATTTTTTTTTTGCCAGTGGAGCAGCAGTCTTATTTTATTTTTACTCTAAGAGATAGAAGGTTCCCCAGGTTGATGCAGTGTGGGCTGTAGCATTTAGTAGTTTCAGGGTAACTGAGCTGATAACCATGAGCAAGCTCTGCCACCACCCCAGGCTCAGTCTGTCCATTTGTGGAACAAGAGGATTGGATTATATCAGCAAGTGTCAAGCCTGGTCTACACACAGTCCCCGTGGGGACTGTGCTAAAATGCACACTGTGGCTCAGCAAGCTGGGAGTCTGCAGTGCAGGCTGCTGGTCCATTGCCCACATTCTGAATAGTAGAGGTAAGATCAGCATTATCCAACAGAAAGATAAGGTGACCTACATGTAATTTTAAATTTCTAACAGCCACATTAAAAAAGTAAAATCAATAATAATTACAATACGAATATTGTATTTAATATATAATCAAAATACTATTTTACCATGTCACCAATATAAAAGTTATGAATGCAATATTTTACATTCTTTTTTCCATCTTAAGTCTTCAAAGTATGATGCGTATTCTACATTCACCGCACACCTGTGATACCTTGCTTCATTCCACTCAGGCTTCTGCCTCAAGATGGCGCCAACGCACTTTGTTTCTGTCCTAAAAAAACGTGTTTTTGGATCTGTGAGTTCCCTGCAAGTGGCCATTTCATTATTTATTTATTTGCTCATTTACTCTTTTCTTCCTCAATATATTTCATAATTTTTGTTTCCAGGATCTACTAATGGTAAGTATATTATATTCTCTGTAGTCTAGTTCAATAGTTAAAGCCTAATAAAATTATTATTCATTATGCTAAAGTAAATTATAGAAAGCATACTTAAAGTCATTGTTGTTCATCCTTGCTGGGGAGCCATGTAAGACTGATTTCTAATTGTATAATATTTTTAGAACTGGGATGGTGAACAGGTTTTTATTTTTTTATTTTATTTTATTTTATTTTTGAGACAGAGCCTCAAGCTGTCACCCTGGATAGAATGCTGTGGCATCACAGCTCACAGCAACCTCCAATTCCTGGGCTCAAGAGAGTCTCTTGTCTCCGCCACCCAAGTAGCTGGGACTACAGGCGCCTGTCACAATGCCTGGCCATTTTTGGGGTTGCAGCTGTCATTGTTGTTTGGTGGGCCCGGGCTGGACTGGAACCCGCCAGCTCAGGTGTACGTGGCTGGCGCCTTAGCCCACTGAGCCACCGGCACCGAGCCGGTGAACAGGTTTTTAACAGAGCAACAGTGAACTTGCATATATTAGATTTAAATAATTTTGTGATACAGTTGTTTAAGAGGAAGTAGGGCCAGGCGTGGTGGCTCATGCCTGTACTCCTGGCACTCTGGGAAGCCGCGACAGGTGGATTGTTTGAGCTCAGGAGTTTGAGACCCACGTGAGCAAGACTGAGACCCAGCCTCTAAAACTAGCTGGGTGTTGTGGTGGGCACCTGTAGTCTCAGCTACTTGGGAGGCTGAGGCAAGAGGATCTCTTGAGCCCAAGAGTTTGAAGTTGTTGTGAGCTATGACATCAAGGCATTCTACCCAATGAGACAATGTAAGACTCTATCTCAAAAAAAAAAAAAAGAAAGAAAGAAAAAAAGAAGAAATACATGTAAAGTATTTTCTAAGTCTATAAAACAGAGTGAATAGAAAACTTCTTTTATGAATGTATGGGTTGAATTCATGATTTCCTGACAACTCACTTTACAAATATGAATCCTCCCATATAACCATTATAAAAGCATATTCACTGTATCTTATATAGATTTCCCAGCAGTTTTTATGTACTTTTTTTTTTTGCTCCGTTTTTTTTGAGATAGCGTCTCCTTTGTCACCTTGGGTAGAGTGCTGTGGCATCCCATAGCTCACAGCAACTTCAAACACTTGGGCTTAAATGATCTTTCTGACCCAGCTTCATAAGTAGCTGGGACTACAGGTGCAACAACACGCTTGGCTAGTTTTTCTATTTTTAATAGAGATGAGGCCTCACTCTTGCTCAGGTTGGTTTTGAACTCGTGAGCTTAGGCAATTCACCAGCCTCAGCCTCCCAGAGTGAGGGATTACAGGCATGAGCCACTGCCCCCAGCCTATACTCCCCCCCTCCACTTTTTTTTTTTTTTTGTAGAGACAGAGTCTCACTTTATGGCCCTCGGTAGAGTGCCGTGGCGTCACACAGCTCACAGCAACCTCCAACTCCTGGGCTTTGGGGATTCTCTTGCCTCAGCCTCCTGAGTAGCTGGGACTACAGGTGCCCGCCACAATGCCCGGCGCATATTATACTCCCTTTTTGATACATACAATACAAAATGGTGTGTGTGTGTGTGTGTGAGAGAGAGAGAGAGAGAGAAGGAGAGATTAAATTGAATTCAAATCCTTTCTTTGCCACCCACTGGCTCTGTTATCTTGGGAGCAACTTTCTGAATCTCTCTTGGAACATCAGTAACCTAACTAAAAATCAGAGCTGATACATATATTTTTTTCTGAGGATGTGACATAAAAATGAAATGAGATGGCTCATTACCTGTAGCTCAGAAGCTAGGGTGCCAGCCATATACACTGGAGCTGGCAGGTTAGAACCCAGCTTGGGCCCGCCAAACAACACTGACAACTACAACCAAAAAATGGGCAGGCATTGTGGTTGGTGCCTGTAGTTCCAGCTACTTGAGAGGCTGAGGCAAGAGAATCGCTTACACCCAAGAGTTTGAGGTTGCTGTGAGCTGTGACGCCACAGCACTCTACCAAGGGCGACATAATGAGACACCGTCTCAAAAACAACAACAACAAAAAAAAAAAATAAAAGAAATGAGATGATATATGCAACATTCCTAGCACATAGTTAATAATGTTAATTTTGTCAAGCAATAATACAGAAAAATTAATAGGCCTCTTCTGTGCCCCCTTATTTTAGCTTCTAGAGGAATTTAGTATCTACTGACAAGTGAAGGTGAAAAGTGAGGGTACTGTCTAAAACAAAGTCTATTCCTTCCAACTCCCCCTAATTCCCAATGTCTTGACAAATTTGGGCCAAGTGCATCTCAGTTACGAGTGAACTATTTTGGTTGTTACTTGCTTTGGCAAAGAAAGCCACTTTTCTCAGTAATCTTACTGGAGGAGGGATTATGTAGAGGTTGGAGTGTTTGGCTCCCATCTCACCAAGTCGCTTAGATGAAAAACTTGTTTCTCCCATCTTTCAGATGAAGGATTTATAACTGTTTTAATGTATTTTTTGAAGCAAGAAACAATATAAAAACGTGACCGTGGGTTGGATTTCATAGGTCCTAACCTGCATATATCGTTTAAGGTTCACAGGTGAAAAAATACATTGTTGTAGAAATGTCAGTCATTTCCTGATATAAAAGTGATTCTTTTCTTTTTGTTTCTTTTCTTCTCTTTCTTTCTTTTCCTCCTATTCTTCCTCCTCTTTCTTTTTAGCTGATGGGTGACTGCATCTGAGAATAAGCAAATCTTGAAACTTTTCACTCGGTTTTTGAAAACCAGCCCCATTGATTTTTTTCCTTATCAAATTCCCTCTTTTGTTTTTGGCCAGGATCAGAACCACCAGGCCAAGAGATCACAGTTCACTTCACACATAGGAAGAAGGAAAATCTACTCTAATAGCTTGATGGGGAGAAGATGATCTCAGAATATTCTCCCTGAACTTGGAAGGCTCCCAAACGAATATGGAGGACAAAAATTTCCATGTGTCATATGTTTGGAAAAGGAATGGAGAGTTGGAGAAGGAGGGATGAGTTTATTAAGGAGAGAGGCAGACAATGGCCTCACCTGAGTGGTATCTTACTGCAGCAGACAAGGTCAATTTAAGCTTGATGGTTTTGGATTATGTACCAAGTTGAACTGAGAGAGAATTTCTCACAAGGGAAGGTGGTATTTGCTGTCCATCCTATGAAGTAGCTACAAAGGGTTGTCTGTGTGTCAAACTGGTAGTGGGAGAGGGGAGTCGTTCACTGTCTCCCTACCAACCTCCCCTGTCCCACACCAACTCCCCCTGCACTCATTTGCTCATTTCATCGAGTGACCAAGGCGTGCTAGGGTGAGGACCACAGGCTTTGTCATTGCAGGAGTCTTTACTCCCCTCCTTAGTGACCTGGCAAATCTCTTGGCTTCCCAGTCTTAATTTCCTCCTCTGGAAATGCAAATATTATCTGCCTTGATAACCTAAGTTACTGTGAGAATCACAGTGGGACATTCCACAGTGAAAAGGAAAATGCTTTGTATGTGGGCCAGTGCTGCAAATGTGAAGTCAAAAGACAACAGAAACCTACAGAATGAATACACCTTACACCAATGGATTCATGCAGCCCCGAGGTCATGTTCCCTGATGAAATCTCTTTCCTTCTTTTTGTTAGACAGCAGATGGGAGAACTTGGTCAGCCTTCTTCAACAGCGTTAGTCACATTGCATTGTAGAGCCTGCCAGCCCCCTGCCCTCAGGGGCTCAGCTCCCAGTAGCCCGAGCCACTGTGTCCACACTCCCTACACAGGTCTGTTAGCATTCCACAGTGCAGGTCCCCACACTGGCCACACGTCACCCTGGACAACTCACCTGGCGTTTCTTACTAACTCTATTGTTGTAAGGGGGAAAACTGTGATCAGAAATGACCCTCGCTCAAGTTCATGCAGCTACTGAGTGGTGGGGCCAGCCTTCTGCGATGGGACCCTTGTTCTCCCAGAGTGTGGGGTGCGTAGAGTTTTTGCTCCTGATCTTTGCCCTCTCCTTCCTCCTGCTCCTTCTCTTCCTCCTCTTTCCTGCTCCCTTTTCTCATTTCCCCCTCTTGTGTATAAAGCTTTCTTTATTAAAGAACCAGGGGAAATTTCAAAGAGAATTAAAACACAGGTGAGCAACAATTGAAACTTTTTGAGAAATGTGGCTTTTTCGCGTGTTCTCGGGGAAAGCACCAAAAAAGTAAATCTGAAAGTATGTGAAGTTTCCTGGTGGACATGGCCTTCATGGGTGTGTGATTTTCTCCCTAAGAGCTTCTTTCTTTTAAAAGTAATTGTTTATGTCAATTGCACAGGAAATACATGAATAATTTTCACTGTAAATTTAGAAAATTGAACATTACAGATGAAGTTAAAGTCTGTCTCTCTTTTTGTTTTTAGAGACTGAGTCTTGCTCTGTCACCCAGGCTGAGGGGCAGTGGCCTGATCACTGCTCACTATAATTTCAAATTCCTGAATTCAGGGGATCCTCCCATCCTATCTTCCCAAGTAGCTGGGGCCCACACCACTAGGCCTGGCTAATTTTTTTTTTTTTTTTTTTAGTTTTTGGCTAGGGCTGGGTTTGAACCTTCCACCTCCGGCATATGGGGCTGGTGCCCTACTCCGTTGAACCACAGGCACCCCCCCTCCTTTTTTTTAAGGGACAGAGCCTCAAGCTGTCACCTCTGGTAGAGTGCTATGGCGTTACAGCTCACAGCAACCTTCCACTCCTAGGCTTAGCCGATTCTCTTGCCTCAGCCTCCCAAGTAGCTGGGACTACAGGTGCCCACCACAACACCTGGCTATTTTTTTGTTGCAGTTTTGCCGGGATCAGGTTTGAACCCGCCACCCTTGTATATGGGGCTGGTTCCCTACCCACTGAGCCATGGGAGCCACGCTTTTTTTTTTTTTTTTCCTGTAGAGACATATCTCCCAGTGTTGCTCAGGCTGATCTTCTGTTTTTTTTTTTTTGTTTGTTTTGGAGACAGAGTCTCACTTTGTTGCCCTAATTAGAGTGCCGTAGCTCACAGCAACTTCATGTTCTTGAGCTCAAGTGATTCTCTTGCTTCAGCCTCCCGAGTAGCTGGGGCTCTAGGCACCTGCCACAATGCCAGGCTATTTTTTTTAGAGATGGGGTCTCACGCTTGCTCAGCTGGTCTCAAACTCATGAGCTCAAGCAATCCACTAACCTTGGCCTCCCAGAGTGCTGGGATTACAGGTATGAGTCATCATACTGTGCTGGTCTTCTGGTCTTGAACTCTCAGGTTCGAGCAACCCTCCTGCCTTGATTTCCCAAAGTGTTGGGACTACAGACTTGAGCCCCTGCACCAGGCTTAAAGTTTCTTTTAACCCTACTTTCTCCAAGCCCCTCTCCAGACATAGCTATTGCTGTCATTTTGTTATATATTTTTCTACAACTTTAAAAGTTAAGTCATAAAAATTTAGCTAAGACAAATATACATATTTAACTTTTACATGAGTGTTATCAATTTTACTTATCATTCTAGTTTGTTTTAAAATTTTTATTTAATAATGTAACTGGGAGATGTTCCCATATCTGGACACAAACATCTGCTTCTTTCTGTTATGGCTGCATGGTGTGAGGCTGTTGTAATTTAATGTTCCTCTCCTGATGGACTTTTATTATTTTATTTTATTTCTTTTAATTAAATCATAACTTTGTACACTGATGCATTTATGGGGTTCTGTCTACTGCTTTGATATACAAGGTGAAATGCTTACATTGAACTGAGTAACAAACGTATCCATCACAATTATACTCATTTCTTAATAGTTTTGAAATGCACCATTGCATCATGCATATTAGGTAAGGTCCCCCCAAATGCCCTCCCTCCTCCCATGTCCCCCCTCCCTTCCCCTCTCTCTCCTCTTCCCTTCTACTTTCTTGACTATAGTTATGTTTTGCCATTCATATGAATGTGTAGGTGATTATATATTCATTTCATAGTAGTATTGAGTACATTGGATACTTTGTTTTCCATTCTTGAGATACTTTACTAAGAAGAATATGTTCCAGCTCTATCCAGGTAAACATAAAAGATGTGATGTCTCCATCCATTTTTATGGCTGCGTAGTATTCCATGGTATACATACCCCATAATTTGTTAATCCATTCATGGGTAGATGGGCACTTGGGCTGTTTCCATGTCTTGGCTGTTATGGATTGGGTTGCAATAAACGTTATTGTGCACATGTCTTTGTTGTAAAATAATTTTTGATCATCTGAGTATATACCTAACAGAGGAATTGCAGGATTGAACAGTATGTCTACTTTTAGTTTCTTGAGTGTTCTCCAAATTTCTTTCTAAAAAGGTCATATTAGCTTGCATTCTCACCAGCAGTGTAGAAGCATTCCCTTCTCTCCACATCCACACCAACATCTGTAGTTTTGGGATTTTGTGATGTGAGCTAGTCTTACTGGAGTTAGATGAAATCTCAAAATGGTTTTGATTTGCATTTCTCTGGTGATTAAGGATGAGGAGCATTTTTTCATGTGTGTGTAGGTCATGCGCCTGTCTTCATCAGGAAAGTTTCTGTTCAAGTCTCTTGCCCACATAGAAATAGGGTTATTTATTCTTTTCTTATTCAGGATCCTGGGTTGAAAGTTCTTTTGTTTTAGGAGGTTAAAAGTCGATGACCATTCTCTTCTAGCTTGAAAGGTTTGATCAGAGAGGTCTGCAGTTATTTTAATGTTCTTCCCCTTGTAGGTAATGGATTTCTTACATCTG
>CAUYON010109324.1:0-12702 GCA_963573935.1 Arctocebus calabarensis
GGCGCCTGTAGTCCCAACTACTTGGGAGGCGGAGACAGGAGACTCGCTTGAGCCCAGGAATTGGAGGTTGCTGTGAGCTGTGATGCCACAGCACTCTCTCCAGGGTGACAGCTTGAGGCTCTGTCTCAAAAAAAAAAAAAAGAAAGTTTTTTTAATCAGGCTGTCACTTTTTGTCTTTTTTTGTTTGTTTGTTTGGGTTGTACCATTTAGGTTCCCGTCATCTTTGTAACTTGCATGACCATTAACGTAGATATTTTTTTTGTTTTTTTTGTGGAGACAGAGTCCCACTCTATCGCACTTGGAGGAGTGCTGTGGACTCATAGCTCACAGCAACCTCCAGCTCTTGGGCTCAAGCGATTCTCTTGCCTCAGCCTCCCAAGTAGCTGGAACTACAGGCACCCGCCACAGCGCCTGGCTAATTTTTGATGCAGTTCGGCCGGGGCCGGGTTTGAACCTGCAGCCCTCGGTATATGGGGTTGGCGCCCTACTCGCTGAGCCACAGGCGCCGCCCAACATAGATATTTTTTTTTGAGACAGAGTCTCACTATGTCGTAGGTAGAGTGCCATGGTGTCATAGCTCATAGCAACCTCAAACTCCTGGGCTTAAGCGATTCTCTTTCCTCAGCCTCCTAGTAGCTGGGACTACAGGCACCTGCCACAATGCCCAGCTATTTTTTGTTGCAGTTGTCATTGTTTTTTAGTAGCTGGCCTGGGCCAGCTTTGAACCCGCCAGCTTTGGTGTAAGCAACTAACGCTGTAATCACTATGCTACAGGTGCCAAGCCCATTGATACAGATCTTAAGGACGTGTATATGGTGTGGGGTTGACAAGGGTAGACTTGTGATTATTAATTTTATGTGTCAACTTGGTTAGGCCACGGTACATAGATACTTGGTCAAATATTATTCTAGATGTTTCTGTGCAGGTAGAGGGTTAACATTTAAGTCGGTAGACTTTGAGTAAAGCAGATTACCCCCATAATACAGGTAGACCTCATTTAATCAGTTGAGGGCCTTAACAGAAAAGAGGCTGACTTCCCCCAAAGAAGAGGAAATTTTGTAAGGAGATGCCTTCAGACTTGAGCTGCAACTCTTCCCTGCTGGCCTACCCTGTTTCTTTTAGATTTGCCTATCTCCACAGTCATGTGAACCAATTCATTAAGATAAATCTCTCTGGACAGCTCTAATATGGAATTTTAACAGATTTAAAATTCATTTAAACCGTACTTAATTTCCAAATAAAGGCAGTAGCAAGGTCACATTTCTGCCTAACACAATACAACTAAAAACACACTAATCATTTCTCCAGAAGAAAATGCAAAGTCCTTAGATGTTGTTTATTCTTCTGTCTATCCCATAACTTAAGTAGTATGATGTAAATTAGCAACACTTAAACACGATGTAATGTAAAGTCAATGCATCTTATCTTTCTTTCTTTCTTTTTTTTTTTTTTTTTTTTGAGACCAAGTTTCACTTTGTCACTGTCTATAAAGTGCCATGGCGTCGTAGCTCACAGCAACCTCACACTCTTGGGCTCAAGTGATTCTCTTGCCCCAGCTTCCCTAGTAGTTGGGACTACAGGCGTCCGCCACAACGCCCGGCTATTTTTATTTATTTATTTATTTATTTTTGTTTAGCAGGCTCAGGCTGGTTCGAACCCACCAGCTCTGAGGGCATGTGGCTGGAGCCCTAACCACTGAGCATGGGCGCTCAGCCCACCTTATTTTATATAAAGGGATAAGAGAGGGAAGACAAACAAAGACACCAGTTTAACATATATGCAGTTGGACAATTAAGTTCATAGCTCATCTTAGAAAAAGTGGTATGTACCTCATTGCTGAATATACCTACAGTTGCCTTCAGAATACTCTCCTTGGGAAGCTATACACTGACACCAGTGCCTAGTCCACTTTCATTGCACATTTTCTAGGACGAGTTCACGAACTTAATTGTCATACCTTGTATGATGGCAATTCCAGAAAAAGAGTTCGAAAATTGCTTCGAAGGGTAGAGCGGGTCCTGGTGTCAGTGCGTAGCTTTCCCAGGGGGGCACTTGGAAGGTGGCTATAGTGACAGCTAGTAATGAAGCAGATAGCACTTTTTCTAGGATGTTTCCAAACTCAATTGTTCAACCTTGTATCTACACACAAAAACATGTGTGTAACAAAATACGGAAGAAATGCTTATGAAAGTTACAATCTTTGCTTCAGTATCTAGTAGTTGTGGCTGGTATTTACAACTACCTGCTTTCACTACCCATTCTATATTCCTTTTTCTCTCACCAGCCGCCTCAGCTGGTTTTGGTTCTTTGCCTAGTAGGATGACTCAGGATTGATGTAGATTTCAATTGGCTTGAATCACAGGGTGTGGAAACACTGAAGAGATGCCCTAGGGAATCTCCTGGATTCCAGCATACTCTTTCTTCCTCCATTGCGGAATAGCAGTATGATGCCTCCCTGGGTAGGCATCAGGCTTAGTAAGTAACATTTTTGCCTATTGATTGAGAAGTTTTTGTCTGTTCGGTTTTTATTTTGTTTGAGATGGAGTCTCACTCTGTTGCCCCAGGCTAAAGTGCCATAGCGTCAACCATGCTTGCAGCAACTTCAGACTGCAAGGCTCAAGTGATCTCCTGCCTCAGCCTCCCAAGTAGCTGGGACTACAGGCACCTGCCATAGTGCCCAGCTATTTTTTGTTTGTAGTTGTCATTGTTGTTTTGTAGGCCCGGGTTGGATTCGAACCCATCACCTTTGGTATATGTGACTGGCACCTTAGCCGGTTGAGCTAGTTTTCACAGAATCATTGTATCTAGGGAAGGAAAAATCTGTATCCAAGTGCATATTCCAGTGTAAATGCTGTCCCTTCCATGATGGAAATGGTCCCACGTAATCAACCTACCACCCGGTAGCTGGTGGCTCAACCTAGGGGCATGGTGCTGTATCAGTGACTCAGTGTTGGTCCCTGCTGCTGGCAGAGTGGGCTATAGCCAGCTTAGCCTTGGTGAGTGGGAGTCCTGTTCCTGAGCCCATGCTCATGCATAACTTTTATCCCTGCTGCCATGGCCACTTTACTCATGAACCCTCTGGGCAGTGACAGGGGTGGCTGGGGAAAGAAGCTGACTGACATCTACAGAACAGGTCATCCTACCCAAGGATAATTACATTCTTTCTCTGCTGAGGTCATCCTTTGGTGAGCATTCACGCGGGGCACAAATATCTTCACATTTTTTGCCCATTCAGAGACGTCTATCCACATCCCTCTCCCCCAGACTTCTTTGTCATCAATTTTCTAGTCATGTTCCTTTCCAGTTTCTGACCATCCTGCCAAGCCATTTGCCACAGCTCATGTGTCAGCATAGAATTGCATGTCTATCTAGTTTTTCTTCTAATCAAAATGAACAGTCAGGTGCACCATTCAGAGTTCTGTCCATGGGAAGGATTTCCCTTTACCACTGTTCTTCAGGGATGTCCCAGAATGGGAGTGTCATACTGTAGCTGTCCACTTGTGAGATAAAGAGGTGCATACCAGGTACCAGGGGATATGTTTATTTGCTCAAGCAATGAAAACACATGTGGCATAGCAGTTGCAGTTGCAATTACCACATTGTTAAACTTACGATAATTCATCTTCCATTCACTGAAATCCATCCATCTTTGTCACAGACCGGCAAATTGAAGGGGGATGTGGTGGGAATTACTATTGCATCCTTGACAGTGGCATTGATTTCTGCAGTTCCTCCAGGAATGTGATATTGCTTTCAATTTACTATTTTCTTAGGTAAAGGAATTTCTAGTGGCTATCACTTGGGCCTTCCTATTGGAATAGTCCTCCTTTTGCATGTCAGGGAACAATTATGGGTGTGCCCATAGCTGAGTTCGACTATTCCAATTATGCCTTCTGAAACTGAGGAAGTCTGACAGAATGTGTTTGGGGACCCACTGGACCCTTTCTGAGATGGGCTCCTGCTTAGTTTGAATATTACCAACATAATTTTGATGGTATCCAAACACTGTGTTCTTATACATGTCCCACACCATTTTGTTGTTGTCATAGACACATCCTTGTACTTTATGTGCTCATCAACATCGATTTATAATTGTTGTCTTAGGCATGTGCTCTTAAAACCCCCATCCTGGAAAAAAAAATAATAATAACAGGATTTGTATACCAAAAGTGCCGTAACATTGTGCTATTACCTGACTTGTGACCCCCATAATCCATATGTGAAAACTTTTCCACCCAATATGATGGTATATGGAGATGGTGTCATTGGGAATTAATTAGGTTTGGATGAGGTCAGGAGGGTAGAACCCTCATGATGGGATTAGTGCCCTTTTAAGAAGAGACACCAGACAACTTGCTTGTGCATGTTCTTTCTTTCTTCATATGTTCAAAAAGAAAGGTCATGTACACACATAGGAAGAAGGTGGTGGCCTCCAGAACTGTAAGAAATAAATGTCTGTTGTTTAACCACTTAGTCTGTAGTTACTTTTTAATAGCAGCCCAAGTAGACTATGGCATACTGGCATTTATATTTACCTACATAGTTACCTTTTCTTGTGTTTTTATTTTTTAACTTTATTTTTTTATTTTACTTTGTTTATTTTATTTTATTTTATTATTTTTTGCAGTTTTTGGCTGGGGCTGGTTTTGAACCCGCCACCTCCAACATATGGGGCCAGCGCCCTACTCCTTCGAGCCACAGGCGCCACTCTTCTTGTGCTTTTTATTTCTTTATATATCTTTAAGCTACTGTCTAATGTCATTTCATTTCAGCCTGAAGAACACCCTTTAACATTTCCCAGGACAGGTCTACTAGTACTCTATAAGTTTTTTTTATCAGGAATGTCTTAATTTCACCTTAATTCTTAAATGATAGTTTTGCTGGTTATAGAATTATTGGTTGATAGACTTGTTCCCCCCATTTTAAATACATTGCTCACTGTGTTATAGCGTATATGATTTCTAATGAGAAATCAGTTGACAGCCTTATTGAGGTTATCTAGTACATACTGAGTGGGTTACTTGCTGCTTTCAAGATTTCATGTTTGCTGGCTGGGTGCGGTGGCTCACATCTGTAATCCCAGTACTCTGGGAGGCTAAGGCAAGTGGATTGCCTGAGCTCACAGGTTGGAGACCAGCCTGAGCCAGAGTGAGACCCCCCCTCTTTAACAGGTGTTGTGGCAGCACCTATAGACCCAAGTACTTGGGAGGCTGAGGCAGGAGAATTGCTTAAGCCCAAGAGTTTGAGGTTGCTGTGAGCTATGATGCCATGGCATTCTACTGAGGATGACAAAATGAGACTCTGTCTCAAAAAATAAAAAAGAAAAAATAGAATTTATGTTTATGTTTGGCCTTTGTTCATTTGATAACAATGTATGTTGATCTGGTTCTCTTTGAATTTAACCTGCTTGAAGATCATTTAGCTTCTTGGGTGTATAGATAATACTTTTTGAAAAGTCATGTGCCTGCTTGTTAAATTTATTCCTAAATGTTTTATTCTTTTTGAGTTAGTGTGAATGAAATTGTTTTCTTAATTTCGTTTTTGGATTATTCTTTGCTACTGACAAACTTTTACACTGAAAACTGTAAAACACTGCCGAAAGAAATGAAAGAAAATGTAAATATGCAGGAAGATATTCCTTGTTGATAGATTGAAAGACTTAATAGTGTGAAGATGACGAATTAACCAAAGTGATATACAAATTCAATGCCTATCAAAATCCCAACAATGTTATTTCAAAAATGGAAGAACTCAGCTCGGCGCCTGTGGCTCAACGGGCTAAAACACCAGCCACGTACACCTGAGCTGGCAGGTTCGAATCCAGCCCAGGCTCGCCAAACAACAATGACGGCTGCAACCAGGAAATGGCCGGGCGTTGTGGCGGGCACCTGTGGTCCCAGCTACTTGGGAGGCAGAGGCAGGAGACTCGCTTGAGCCCAGGAATTGGAGGTTGCTACGAACTGTGATGGTACAGCACTCTATCCAGGGTGACAGCTTGAGGCTCTGTCTCAAAAAAAAAAAAAAAAAAGGAAGGACTCATCCCTGAAGTCATATGAAATTTAAAAAGGGCCTAGATTAAATAAAATAATCTTGTACAAGAAAAACAAAGTTGGAAGGACTCATTCTTTCAAAATGGTTGTTTTTCCAGGGTAGCTTTGGCTTCCATTTCTTTGTTTCATTTTTTGACTATCTAGAAGTAGGACCCATTTTTCTTCCCACTTTCCTTCCATTCCTGATGACATGAGCTTCAATTATTAAGGTATTTCCCATTATTGTATTACTTACTTCTGCTCCTGCTCATATATTCCGCTAATTGGGAGCGCATTGAGGACAGGTATTAGGACTTGTGTGAGTTTCCAGAGTCTAGGATGGTGCTGTCCAATACGAGTCATCACTAGACCCATGTGACTGTTGATTTTTTTCTTTTTTTGTAGAGACAGAGTCTCACTTTATCACCCTGGGTAGAGTGCCGTGGCGTCACACAGCTCACAACAACCTCCAACTCCAGGATTTAGGCGATTGTCTTGCCTCAGCCTCCCAAGTAGCTGGGACCACAGGTGCCCGCTACAACGCCTGGCTATTTTTTTTTCTGTTTTGAGGTTTGGCCAAGGCTGGGTTTGAACCCGCCACCTTTGGTATATGAGGCTGGCACCCTACTGGATGAGCCATGGGCGCCCCCCCTTGTTGATCTTTTAAAATATGTTGCTTCATATTGAGATATGCCATGAGTGGGAAATACACATTATGATTTGAAAAACATAATATAAAAATAAGGGAAAAGGCAGCACCTGTGGCTCAAAGGAGTAGGGTGCTGGCCCCATATGCCAGAGGTGGCGGGTTCAAGTCAGCCAAAAACTGCAAAAAAAAAAAAAAAAAGGTAAAATATCTCCATGTTTTACATCCATGTTATATTTAACTTATATTATTTTGACTATACATATATTAAATTAAATGCATTATTAAAATTAATTTACTTCTTTTCACTTGATTAACTTGCGAGTATGAATTCAAATTTCGTGTGTGGCTTGTATTTCTGTTAGCAGTGTTGGGCTAAGGTAGGTATGTAGTAAATGCAGAACTGATGACCTGACCAGCCAGGTACAATGGATTTCCCTGTTTGGATTCCACTGATGGCTGAAAGAAGAGCACTCCCGCCTTGGAGAGTCCTGTGAAGATTCGTTCATGAGCTTTTTCTCTCCCCTCCCAGGAACCCATCTCTCAGAAGACGGTACAGAGTGTCTGTCCTGCCGATATGGGGTGGACTACACTACTCACTGGAATGAGCTCCTTTCCTGCATTCTCTGCGCGGCTTGTAGCGCAGGTACAGAACATGGTGACCCCGCACCAGAAGGTGGAATGCAGGGTCATGACATCAAAGTTGTAGCATAAATGGAATCAGGAGACCTGGATTCCAGTCCAACCTGGTCTTCATCATACCCTGTATGTTCCAGGATTATATCTTTGAGTCATTAAATAAATAAAACAGAAATTATTTCATAATGCATGCCACCAGGTGGGGAAATCTTTTTACTACTACTTGCAAGGGGATGGGTAACCTTAGAGTATAGAGAAGGCGCGGCTGAGTTTGGGAAAGCGCAGGGTTGCAGCTGTGACACTGTTCTGGTCCTGGGCCAGGCTCTCTGTCCCCAGCTCTGTGCTCCTGGGAGGTGCTCCACCTCTCTCAGCCTCACATCCTCAGGCTCTTCTTCCTCTCCAGCAGGGCCAGGCTTTAGGGAAGTCACCCAAGGGCTTCTCTCCTGCCAGGCTCTCTCAGGTTCTACCCTGCACCTCCCTCGCTACTGACTCTGTTATCCATTTTTTCCCCTAATCTTATGTAATAGGTAGTGAATGTTGGTCCTTGTTAAATGACTCTGACTATTGGTGACAGCTGAAGGGCTCTGTCCTCTGTGTGCCCCACGTGGTTTAGTGCAGAAAGTGACCCATAGAGCTCCTCGTGGAGCTGAGTCGAGCTCAGTGGGGAGGGTCGGGGTGGGGGGGAAGGGTTGAGGGATACACTAAGACTCTCTTTTCTCCCCAGATAAAGTAGAGAGAAGTCCCTGCAACACCATCAGAAACACGGAATGTCAGTGCAAAACGGGTACATTCTGGGCAGAAGAATCACCTGAGGTCTGCCAGCCGTGTACCCCTAGGTGAGACAGGAGAGGCAAGCTTGATCCCAGAACTGCGTTTCCTTTTACCCCTTTCTCTTTCTTGTACCCCATGAGACCTCCATCCCCACAAGGTGTCTCTGACCCCCTGAGATGTCCTGAGCCTGTGGGGGCCCCTTTGGGTCAACTGCCTGTCCCCACCCTGCACCCTGCAGCAGCCCCTTCCCATTCTTGCCCAGCACATATCCCCCAGGGCATAGGAGGCCTAGGATATTCTCGGGGGCCCGGGAAATATTTCATTTTGAAATCATAACTGCAAAGAATCCAGCCTAGGATGTATTTATCCTTAAACAACGGAGTCCTAAAATGCAATTTGTTATAGTTTTTACCCAAGTGGGGACCCATGAAGTGCTCGTGGCCCACAGGAGTCATAACTAGGCCGGGGGGTGTGGCTCCTTCTAGATTCCCAAGACGACCCAAGCCAACACAGCTGTCCCCACTCTGGCCGCTTGTCCATCAAGGCCTGTTGTCTCCCTCTTGGGGGCTTTCGGGGCCCACAGTGATGGCATCTCTGACCACCAGGGTGCTCTGTGATCACTAAGGTGGGGACAGGAGCTCAGTGATAACCAGGGACGGCTGGAGGGTGTGGCTCAGGTTGTGGCCACTCGGGCTTCTGACCTTCCCCTGGAGGGAGGCTTAACTCAGGGTGTCCCCTGCAGCCCCAAGCTGCAGCAGGGAACCTGTGTGTGCCAAGCAGGGAGGAATCCTGGAGGCCACAGCTCTGACCACTGGCGGGGGACTCTGGGGGACTGAAGTTCACACGCTCAGATCCTTCCCCAGAAGCATCACGGGAGAGTGGGGCCCCTGGGGACAGGAGGAGCCTGTCCTTCCTCTGTCACCTGCTCAGGGACAGTGAACGGAGGGAGGCTTCTCTAAGGTCCCATTTAGCCAGCTGTCACTCACAGAACCCTGCGTGTCCTCCCTCTCTGTACCCAGGTGCCCTGCTGGGATGGTCATGAAAACGAATTGCACTCCCTTGAGTGACATTGAGTGCATTCCGGAAGAATCAGGTACTAAGGCACCTGGGTGGAGACGCCCAGCTCCTGGAGGGCCAGGGAGCACCAGTGCGGGGAATTCTACTGGTCCCCTTCCTTCTCCAGGCAGTGGGGTCTCCTGGATCTGGATTATAGTTGCACTGGTCATCCTGCTAGCGGTGGTTATAGCAATAATGTGTTGGTGGATATGCATCCGCTCAGGTAGGTGTTGGTTAAGGGAGGGGCCCCTGGGCACTCTCTGCCCCTCCCCCGCCCTGCTCCTCAGGCAGAAGCCCCTCCCGTTTCCCACATCCCTGTCTCTCTGTGGTGGTCACTCTGTCTCTGGCCTCACATGCCCCCCCAAAGACCAGGATCCATTGGTCCCTCTCTTGGGGGTGTTGGTGCCCTCATCTCCCACGTCTGGGTTACCCCCCATCTTCTGGGCCCAGCCAGGGCAGGGAAGCAGCTGACTCCTCCACTGGGGAGCAGGGTGAGGACCCGGAGTTCTCAGGGGGTCACAGCTTTGCTCAGAGCAGAACCAGACAGAGATTGTACACGTGTGTTTGACTCTGAGGGGAACTTAGAGTTGGAAAGGTCCCATCTCTGTCCCCAGGCCCTGGGCTGCTTGTCCAGTGTCTCAGCCCCCAGCCTGACACTGCCCTCTGGGAGTTCATGCCGCATGGGACCCTCACCAGTTGCTAAGGGGACCCCTTCTCTTCCAGGTTGTAACCAGGACACCATGTCCATGCGCAAAGTGAGTTGCTTTCTCCAGGACCAGGGGCACCGGGTGCTCAGGAGCAGCTTCCTACCCACACAGGGCCCTGGGTGGGCATGTCCCCACTGTCCTGTGGCAGTCCTGGCTCTGCAGTGGCCTGGGAGCTCTGGCTGACCAAGAGGGGCACATGGTCACTCTGAGTACCCACAGGGCAGTGGGCCGTGCTGCAGCCCTGTCCTTCCTGTAGCCCTGCACCCTGGGGAGGGGTGACCTGCCTTAGCACAGCAGCAGGTGCTGGATGTGCTGAGCCCCTGTTACCTGGGGTGACCCCATTGGGAGGGATGGGATGGCAGGAGCAGCAGGGCCTCAGGGGACCTACAGGGAACCCTGGGTATGGACTCCTGAGTCTGCGCTTTGCCTCTTCAAGGTCCTTTGCTGGAGAGTCCCACAAGGGCCTGGAGCAGAGGACAATTTCCTCAACACGATCCTGAACTGCAGAAACTGTTGGTACACCCAAGTATCTGAGCCGAAGCCAGGAGAGCCGACAGGTGTCACTGTAATGTCCCCAAGGGAGACAGAGGTGAGTGAGGGCAGCTGTGCTGAGCCCTGATCCTGCTGCCAGCCCAGAACTGGGGGACACAGGCCAGAGAAGCTCCGGCAAAATGGTGACTACCCCACTCTGCGGGGCCTTCTTCTTATCCCTGTCCTGCTTTGGCACTGTCCCCAGAGGCTGGAGCCCTGCAGAGAGTTGTTGATGACTGATTAAGGGCCACATGATGTCCGCTGTGTGCTCCTAACAGAGCTCGGGGAGCCCTTGTTTGAATGAGCAGGAGCGCTGCATTTGCTCCAGAAGTAGTACTACGATGAACATATTCGAGCATAAGTCTTCATCCGGACTTCTGATCATATTTTAGGGAGACATCTTAGAAGTAGAATTTTTGAGTCAACGTGTGGAAGTGCTGTTCCCTGTGCATATCCACGCAGACGTGCACACACACACACACAACCCTGGTTTGGGTTTGTATCATTTCACTTATTTTGGTCTAACAGTGATGCTTTTGTTTTTCTGGGTTTGCTATCTGGAAAGACTTTCATGGCTTTAAAGTTTCTTTGTTCTGACTGTTTTTGCCCATGGCCAGTGTCTTGTCTACTAGAGCGTTTCCATAACAAGACATGCTGTCCTGCCCATGCGCTTTCTCCAATACAGATGCTGGATTCCTAATTTCTTGTTGTTCTTTCATTTGGTCTATATTTTTCATGTGTACAAGTTTTACTTTGTTTTTGAGACAGAGTCTCACATTGTCACCTTGGGTAGAGTACCGGGGCATCACAGCTTAATGCAACCTCAAACTCTTGGGCTCAAGTGATTCTCTTGGCTCAGCCTCCCTCATAGCTGGGACTATAGGTGCCAGCCAGAAAGCCTGGCAATTTTTGAAACAGGGTCTTGCTCTGGCTCTGGCCGGTCTCGAACCCGTGAGCTCAGGCAATCCACCCTCCTCAGCCTACCAGAGTGGTCGGATTATAGGTGTGAGCCACTGCACTCAGTCTCATTTCCTATATCTTTACAAAGATCCTTCCCCAGCATACAATGAATGCCTCTAATTTCTTACAGAGATATTTTTTCTTTTTCTTTCTTTATTTTTTTTTTCTTGAGACAGAGTCTCACTATGCCACCCTTAGTAGAGTGCTGTGGCAACACAGCTCACAGCAACCTCAAACTCCAGGGCTTAAGTGATTCTCTTGCCTCAGCCTCCCAAGTAGCTGGGACAACAGGTGCCCACCACAATGCCTGGCCATCTCTTGTTGCAGCTGTCATTGTTGTTTAGCTGGCTGTGGCCAGGTTTGAACCTTCCACCCTCAGTGTACATGGCTGGCACCATAACCACTGTGCCAAGGGCACCGAGCCCAGAGATATATAATTGTTTCATATGATTTTCTCCATGTCTAAGATAATCATTGGAATTTTTCTTGAATTTTCCTCAATTATGAAAAATTAATCTAAGAAAAATTGGGATATTGCGAAAATTCAATACTCTTATTTAATCACAGAAGATCAGAATTCAAGTCAAGTGTTTTATTATAAATCAAAACTTATGTTTTTTTCAGATAAATTATTCCTATTTCTTGTTAAGGCTGCTTTTCCTGGTTTGTAAATGTTTTATAACACGTATGAGTTGGATCCTCTTATAATTGCCTTTTTTAATTTGTTGTTTTATGGTTTAAAACGTTCACCCAGATATGTATTCATACTGAAGTACTGTTTGCACTTTTGGTTTTTAAAGTTTACAAACATATCTAACATAATGACCATTTTTCCCACTTCATTGCAAACATCTTCCCTGAGGCTTTTGTTCTATGTCTTGCTGCCCAGCTAGAACTTTTAGAATAATGTTCAACAATCTTTAGAGAAATCTGTTTTGGTCTTGATTAGACCTTATTGGAAAGGATTCCTTTTTTTTGTAGCGACAGAGTCTCACTCTAGTGCCCTCATAGAGTGCTGTGGCATCATAGCTCATAGCAACCTCCAACTCCTGGGCTTAGGCGATTCTCTTGCCTCAGCCTCCTGAGTAACAGAGACTACAGGTACCTGCCACACGCCCAACTATTTTTTTGTTGCAGTTTGGCCGAGGCCGGGTATGAACCCGCCACCCTCGGTATATAGGGCCGGCGCTCTACCCACTGAGCCACAGGTGCCACCCTGGAAAGGAGTCTTCAGTGTCACCAAGGTGTACACTGTTACCTCTTGTCTCATAAGGAAATTATCAGTAGAGTTTGGGAATCAGGATGTTACAGCAGTGCCAGCCACTGTGCCCAGGGCTCACAGCCAGCTGTGCCCTCTCTGGTC
>CAUYON010109325.1:0-10153 GCA_963573935.1 Arctocebus calabarensis
GGGCGCCTGTAGTCCCAGCTACTCGGGAGACTGAGGCAAGAGAATCACTTAAGCCCAAGAGCTGGAGGTTGCTGTGAGCAGTGTGACGCCACGGCACTCTACCCAGGGCGATAAAGTGAGACTCTGTCTCTACAAAAAAAAAAAATAATAATAAAAAAATAAACACTATTGAGAGTGTAAAAGGAAGATAAAACATAAAATTAACAGAAAAATGCAAAGATTTATATCTTTTGCACAATGAACTAACTGGCCTAATAAATGAAGATCATTTTAACTTAAAACCCCCCAAATCACTCCTGTGATAGTCTCTCCTGTAGTGACATCTAAAGCTCTATCTAGCCATGCTTAATTCTTTCCTCCTTCATTAAACATCATGTTAAGCATTAAAGATTAAAAGTTTATGTGCAGGCCGGGCATGGTGGTTCATGCCTATAATCCTGGCACTCAGGGAGGCCGAGGCAGGTGGATTGCTTGAACTCACGAGTTTGAGAACAGCCTGAGCAAGAGTGAGACTCCATCTCTATTAAAAATAGAAAAATTATGGGTGGCGCCTGTGGCTCATCAAGTAGGGCGCCAGCCCCATATACCGAGGGTGGCAGGTTCAAACCCTGCCTCGGCCAAACTGCAAAAACAGAAAAATAACTGGGCATTGTGGCGGGCGCCTGTAGTCCCAGCTACTCGGGAGGCTGAGGCAAGAGAATCACCTAAGCCCAGGAGTTGGAGGTTGCTGTGAGCTGTGTGACGCCAGGGCACTCTACCGAGGGCGATAAAGTGAGACTCTGTCTCTTAAAAAAACAAAACAAACAACCAAACAAAAAAAAAACGGCAAGGGAAGAACTGTGCCAAACAAGTTCTGAAGACCACAGCCTCATAGCTCATAGCCTGGCCATAACTTCTCCGGCATTGCCCTCCTATCCCATACATGGGTATGCTTCTGGAAAATCATGGAGCAGAAATCCTGTAGCTGCCTCATACAGAAGAGCCCTGAGTAGCCTTTCACAAAACTGAGCCCAAAGTGAACTCAATGGCCTCTTTTTTGAGAGGGTTTCAAACAGACCCGATACCTTGGGTATATTTGTCCAAAAGGCAGTGGAGAAATTGTAGCAGTTGGTCTCATCGTATTTCTTAACCTGTTCAAGCCTTCATTTTCCCATCTATGAAATGAGAACATCAGACACTAAAGTCCTTTCCAGCTATAATTTGATGCTGGTTCATTTATTCATTCACTCATTTACTTATTCACTCACTAATGCATTCAAATGCTAGGTGGCTCCATTGTGCCAGGCCCTGAAGCAGTGAAGGAGAGCCTCATGGAGCTCCTGTGCTAACCCAGGATACAGCCAATAAACAAAGAATTTATGACTCAGTGCCTACAGCCCAATGGTTATGGCACCAGCCACATACACCAAGGGTGGAAGTTCGAACCAGCCTGGGCCAGCTAAACAACAATGACAATTGCAACAAAAAAATAGCTGGACATTGTGGTGGGCACCTGTAGTCCTAGCTACTTGGGAGGCTGAGGCAAGAGAATCACTTAAGCCCAAGAATTGGAGGTTGCTGTGAGCTGTGAAGCCACAGCACTCTACCAAGGGCACCATAGTGAGACTCTGTCTCAAAAACAAAACAAAAAAAAGATGGCATCAATGGCTCAAAGGAGTGGGTGCCAGGCCCATATGCCAGAGGTGGTGGGTTCAAACCCAGTTCCAGCCAAAAATACTGCAAACAAACAACAAAAAAAAATGAATTCACAAAGAGTTATTTAATTAAAACTGTGTTTAGGTTCTACCACAATTTCTTTTGGTTAGGTTCCACCATTTCTTCTGGGTGCCAAAAGAACAACTAATAGGAGCCCTGATCACACATCCTGGGGATGGTGGTGATTGGGTGAAGAAGACTGCTTCAAGGAAATGACATCCAATCTACCTAATAACTAAAGAAGTGGGAGTGAGTAAGGCAAAAGATAGGAACAGCTCCCTAAATACTCCTTTCTCTCCCTTTAAATCCTGTTTCTAAGTCTCTCTTGCTTCTTCAAATGTCATTTGCCAGCTACCAACCACGTTCCCCATGGGGCCCACAAATGTCCTCATTCTTAAAAGGAAGACGGAGGCTAGAGTGTCTTCTCAGAAGCACCTCCTGTGAACCAAGTGGCGAGTACCCAGGTATGGGAAAGAAGCAATGGAGACTAACACATAGTTCCCACCCCTCACAGTTCACAGTCCGTGGGAGAGATGCAGAGATGTGGACAGGAACAAATGGCGACAGTGCTGAGTGAGAAGGATTATTCCAGAGACAGTCAAACCAAGTCAGACCTAAAATGATGGTCACAGGTCTTAAAAGTGCTTGGATCTCTTTAGAAGTGATAGGACCAGAAGTACCCAGAAAAATCTAAACCCCAGGTTAACCCCAAACACGTGTTAATCAGTCTCATCTCCCATAAGACCTGCCTATAATGCAGGAGAGAGGAAGCAGAGAAAGCACTGATCACCAGTTTCCAGGTGCTCACTGGACATAGTCACGGGATGATCTGCCATCCAAAGCGTCTGCTACGCATCCCCCTAAACTTTCATGAACATACTTCCTTAAGTCCCTTCCTGCTCTAGTGCTCTCTCAGCTTGCCGTTTATTGCTTTATAGCCCAAGACTGCTGAGCTGCACTGACCTCTGCTCAGAACTGTCCTTCAGTCATGTTCTCATTTTATGAAGACCAATGGTAGTTCTGCCTGACTCAGGGATACCAGCCACTCCCAAACCCGGGCCCCAGCCAGACCATACTGATGTCATTTGTCACCCAAACACCTATGGACTTTCCCCCTTTTCCCTAGACCCTTCTGATTTTTGCCTTGTGATAAAGGAATTTTAAGCACTCTAAGTTGGCGGACAGAGAAACAACATTCACAGGAATCTCTGGGGAGTTTGAATACCTACAGAGTTTATGTGGTTTATACTAGCCAAAGGGAAATCTTACTTGAGGGTAGTCTAGATGGGCTGTCCAGGTCCCTCCCAGGCTATGGAAGCCTCCTTCCCTTCTGCTTAGGTAACTTCTGGACCCTGGGATCCCTTATCCCACTAGTCATGCAGAAGTTGGAGCTGGCACCTGCACTACAACCAGGGCTGTGCCTACATTTATTACCTCCTCAGTGTTCTCGCCTCCACCATCCTTGCCCGAGCTGCTGGGCTTGGCCGTGCCTTTGGCAAGCTTGGGGGGCTCCTGCAGGGAGAAAATAGAGAGGTAAGGATAGCAGACGCTAGGAAAAGAGGGAGGCCTAATCTGGACCCCTTAGATCTTTGTTGCAACTATCCTCTGTCCAACTGAATCAATCAGTCAATCAATCAGTTAGAAACTACCTTGTGCGGGAGAAGGGAGTAAGGGTGGGGCACAGTGGATTTTACACAAAGGGACAAAGGCATATTCTGGCCCTCCAAGGAGTTTAGAATCTAGTTAGGAAGTTATCCCTAACATACACTAATTAAGCATGAGACCGCTCTTCCATCTTTCACCTTATCAGGCTGGTACAGAGGCTGGGCCTGTGAGAGCCTTCAGTCAGGTCAGAACCAGGGTGGGAGGACTTAGGGGAAAACCATCAGGCAATGACCTGCTCAAACTGGCTCTGGCTAACGTGGTCAGAGAAGTGCCAGAGGCTTTTATGCTAGAGGGAAGGAAATCACCTCTTTTCCCTCAGGGCTATCTGGGAAGACTGGGAGGCATTTTCGAGATGACACAAATAAAACCTAGACAACAGGATACTACTGGCATTTAATCAGTGGGTCCCAGGGATGCTAGAGGGTGAGGGCATTAAAAATGCCAAGAGCGGCTTGGTGCCTGTGGCTCAACGGGCTAAGGTGCCAGCCACGTACACCTGAGCTGGCGGGTTCAAATCCAGCCCCAGGACCCGCCAAACAACAATGACGGCTGCAACCAAAAAATGGCCGGGCGTTGTGGCGGGCGCCTGTAATCCCAGCTACTTGGGAGGCAGAGGCAAGAGACTCGCATGAGCCCAGGAATTGGAGGTTGCTATGAGCTGTGATGCCATGGCTCTCTATCCAGGGTGACAGCTTGAGGCTCTGTCTCAAAAAAAAAAATAAAATAAAATAAAAATGCCAAGAGCACCTTGTTTGACAAGCACTGGGACAGGGATGGGGCAAAGCCCTTATCTGTTACAAACAGTGAACACCAGTCTGAAGTTTCACTTGGGATCCTGATAGCTGGCTCAGAGCCCTGGCCTGCCCAGCATCTCTTCCTAGGTAAAGGGCCAAAAAAAAAGCAACTGCACAGGGACAGAATGGGGAAAATGTGAAAAAGACTTGGTCTGACTAGAAGCTGACTTAGGTCTGACTAGAAGCTCAACACAAATCATCTGTGTGCCATGGCAGCCACTGCAGCCTACATGACCTTCCATCCTGTTAATAGACCCGTGTAGAGTGCTTGCCACTGACAGGGTCATCCTGAGGGATCTGGTTCAGTTGCGATCATCAGACTTTGGAATGAGCAATGACAAATCCCAGTTTTTCTCAGACAGTAATGCAAGTCACACTGGGAGTTGATTCAAAAGCATGTCCCAAAAGCAACAGCTGCAAGAACTGGGATATTTAACAATTGAAGGAAGGAGTCATGGGAGATGAGGAGCAAGATGGATCTTAAACAAATGAGGAGATGCCATGTGGACTGAAGATGCAACTTGTCCACATGGATCCAAAGGCTAAAGTTGCAGGAAGTTAGGCTGAAGCTTTAAACCAGGAAGAATTTTCTCACAGAGCAGTTGCACAAAAGCGGCTACCTAGTGAAGCTGAAAACTCTCCAACCCTGAAAGCATTCAAACAGAGGCTGGGTGACCTCGTGTAAAACATGTTGCAAAAGGGATTCAAGCCTTAAATGAGGACAAGATTGGAGAATCTTGGAAATCACTTTCAGCTCTGAGATTCTGCAATTCAATAGCAGCCAAACCCCTTCAGTGAGAAGTGTTAAATCGAGTGATTTTGACTATGGGGGCAAAAGGATTTCAGGGAGAAGAGAGCTTTGTGTGGGCTGGAGCTGGGGGAAGGTTTCTTGGGGGCGAGAAGAAAAGTGTGGTATGAAGCAGCTCCACACAGTAGCACAAGGGGGAAACGGCCCCTTCTTTGGGCTGAGTGAGTGAGGGCCTCTCTCACTGCCCACTGACCTAGCTGGCCACACTGACTACTTGTTGGTAGTTCTGAGCTTAGGCTGGGGCAAAGCATGGAAGAAACACAGGCGGGACACAACACTGAAGTGTCTGCCTTCACTCACCCCAGACATAGGTTCCTTGGACAAAGCTGACCCATCTTTGTACATGTCTGCTCTCTCTGCTTGATCACAAGCTGCCTATTCTTTTTTGTACTCTTCCACCCACCCTACAGCACTCAGGATGATGCCTGAGACATCTCTATCAGGGAATGTACCTAAGAGAGATCCAGTTGCCTTGGTGTGCAGGTGTGAGTAGGCATGGGAGAACCAGGACCACCACCCTTACTCCCTGGTTCCTGCAGAACAGGTAAAGTGCAAATATTTCAAGCACCACACAGCACCATGGTGAAGAGTATGTGTTTGAGGGCCAGGTGCGTTGGCTCATGCCTGTAATCTTAGCACTCTGGTAGGCCGAGGTGGGTAGATTGCTTGAGCTCACAAGTTAGAGACCAGCCTGAGCAAGAGCAAAACCCCATCTCTTAAAAATAGCCGGGCATTGTGTTGGGCACCTGTAGTCCCAGCTATTTGGGAGGCTGAGACAAGAGGTTTGCTTGAGCCAAAGAGTTTGAGGCTGCTGTGAGGTACAATGCCATGGCACTCTACCAAGTACAACAAAGTGAGACTCTCTCTGAAAAAATAAAAAGAGAGAGAATGAGTTTAGAGTCAGCCCTGTGTTTGGGGCCCAACTCTTACTAGCTATATAATTATGGGCAAGTAGTTTTCTAGCCTTTCTGAGCTTCAGTTTCCTAATCTATTAAATAACAACAATCATAGTAAACACCTCCCTTAGCACAGTGTCTGGCACACGCAAGCCCTAAAGTTGGTCAATGTTATTACTATTATTATCGATAAAAAGAAAGTGGGAGGGGGAAGTGCCTATGGCTCAGTGGGTAGGACGCTGGCCCCATATACTGAGTGTGGCGGGTTCAAACCCAGCCCTGCCCAAACTGCAACAAAAAATAGCTTAGCATTATGGCGGGCGCCTGTAGTCCCAGCCACTTGGGAGGCTGAGGCAAGAGAATTGCCTAAGCCCAGGAGCTGGAGGTTGCTGTGAGCTGTGTGATGCCGCGTCAGTCTACTGAGGGCAATAAAGTGAGACTCTGTTTCTACAAAAAAAAAAAAAAAAAGAAAGTGGGAGGGAACAGGGGCCCCCCACTCAGGAACATAAAAGACATAAAAGTCAGATCACAACATGAGGAAAAGGGAGGGATGTAAATTCCCCCAAGGAAATGACCTATCACCTATCCACTAAGCACCTACTGTGCGCAAGGGAGGTGCCAAACCAAAATGGAGTTTACTTATTATTTCAAGGGGAAAGAAAAAGACTTGTCCACAATTAATTCCAGTCCAAAGCCAAACAAAAATGGGCCATAAATGGCCTACCAAGTATTCTGAAAACCCAAGAAAGGGAGAGTTCATTCCTGACTGAGGGTTCAGAAAGGTTTCCAGGAAGAGGCTGTGAAAGAAGGCCAGGACTGGGACCAGCAGATATGAAGAAGAAAGGGCCCCATCCAGAGCAAACCTCAGTCACACTGTCACCCTATTCCTCCTCAGAGCTTGCCAACCATTGAAAGTGGCCAAAGGCAGAAAGTTAAACCTTTTTAGCTCCATGCACCAATCCTTTCAACACCTTTCCCAATTACTTATAACCATAGTCCTAGCAAGTCTAATGAAGGATTTCTCTTCTTCTCAATCAATCATTCTAACAGGCAAAGGCCTTCTGCAAATGGGATAGTATCTGGCCCAAAAAACTAAAAACCACAGATGAGTGGAGACCTCACCAGCTTCCCCTAAATTCCATAACCCTCTGCCCCTAGTGTGGCTGACTTCTGTGTGCATCATTTTATAACTGAGTTGCCCAAACGACCTCCAAGTACCCACTCCCCAAGAACAGGGCCTGGATGGGGCACAAAACCCTGTCCAGATCTAGAAGGTTCAACACCTAGTACACCATCACCAACCCTATACTCAGAACCTCAGGCCCTGATGGGTTATAGGAACAAGCCAAAATCACAGATGGCAAATATACAACGGTCCCAAGATAAAAAGTTGGACTGGTAAGTCAAAGACGGCAGCCTATTAATCCAGCCAGCCAGAGGACAAATTAAAGCAATACATCTCTGGGGTCATCGTGCAGGTGCCCCAAATACAGGGCAGTGCCAGAAGAGGAGAAGCTGGGGGAGGCTGGAACTGGTATCCTAGCATCCTGTGTGTTGAGTCTGTACCTCAAAGGAACAACATCTCTGAGTCAGACCTCAGCAACAGCAGGGAACAGAAGGTAGAAAAAGGCAGGGATGAGGAACAGAGGAAGAGGACATGGAGGAAGAAGAGGAAGGTAAAGAAGACAACATGAAGAAATGGTCGTGTCAGGACAGCATAATAAAGGCATAGGTGTCCAAGGGTAGCTGGCCTACAGGGTAAGAAGGAACACTAACGTGACAGTGAGGGAAGATCCCTGATTTGAAGGCAGTATGCCTCAGGAAAGGCAGAAATCCAGCACTGATGCAAAAAAAGGAAAAATGCAAAGGTTATCCTAGGATTAAAGTAAGGGGAGGAGCCTGCTCAGATTAGGAAAGGTGACTGGGCTAGGATGCACCAGGGAGCCAGTTGATGTTAGGAGGGCTTTGGTACAGAAAAGGCCTTTAAGTCAGGAGATCTGATATTGCAGCTGGGCCTCCAGCAGGCTGTGTGACCTTGGACAAGTCCCTTCCCCTGTTGGGGCTTCAGTCTTTTCATCTGTACCACTAGGGATTGTACTGTCTGCGCTCAGAGGTCCGTTTTAGCACTGATGGTCTGAGGTTCCATCAACAGAAAGAAGGGCTCTGTCCTAGCTTACAAGTTTGTGCGTGAAGGAAGAAGTAGAAGGAGGGGCCTAGGCCAGATCTGGGTGGTGAAGACTGAAAGCAGCGCTGTTCTAGGTCAGGGGCTTGGAGTGGAGGGAGAAGAGGTTGTAGAGGACTGTGGAGTGGCAGGTCCAAGCTAGTAAGAAGAGGAGCAAAGGGGCTGCGCAGAGCAGGGGGGAGGGGGCAGTTCTGGAGGGAGGTGCAGTTTCAGATGAAGAGCAGTCCCAAATAGGTGGGGGACGGGGGACTGGGGCTGGAGGCGGGGCTGGGAGAGCTGGGGAGTGACCTGGAAATGGAGCGGATCTGGAGGAAGGAGGTTACCCTGGGCCAGAGGTAAGAGAAGAAATGGAGGGAGGGAGAGGGGTGTATTTGGGGTGAATCTCTCTGGGACAAGGTGGGAAAGCTATCCTAGCTGCGGCACCGGCCGGGGGTGCTGCCAGCCGCAGGGGCGGAGGGCTGGCCCGTGAGTCCTGCGGGGGCCGGACGGGAGGGTCAGTCTGGGGCTGTCCCGGGCCTGGCTCGGGCCCCTCCCAGAGCTCCCAGCAGGCCCCAACGCGGAGGCGCGCGGGGGAAAGGCCATGCTCACCTTCTCCTTTTTCAGTTTATAGGGCATTTCGGCCCGTCCGGACCCGGCACAGCTCCTGCGGCCCCGATCCGGCTCCGGCTTTGCTCGGCCGCACTCGGCCCGCTCGGCGTCTCTTCGCCACCGCCTGCGCGCTGCGCCCAGGTCGAGCGGTGTCTGCGCCTCCAATTGGCCCGAACTCTTACAAACCTGCCTGACAACCAGGCGCCGCCTCCTCCGATTGGTCATTGGAGCCAAGATGCTTCTTTTTTTTTCATTGGAAAGAAAGAGTACAAACCGCCAGGGTTTGACTCCCAGAATTGGTTGAAGTGGGAAGTCCCGCCCGAAAGTGGGTCGAGCTTAGCGAAGGAGGCGGGGATATGGGGAAACCCAAGCTTGGCTGGGAGTGCTGCGCTTAAGCGTCTGTTGTGCGTCGGCTTCGGCCATTCTTCCCAGCGCTTGGATCTCTGTTCCTTTCCTTTTTAAGTGGCTCTCATTTTCCCCCCAGTGCAACTCCGTCCAGTCCGAACTAGAGGAAAGAAGCCCTAAAACGAAGGGCACTTTTATTCAATGGGTTAATTAATACTAATTGCAGGTGCAAAATTAGTGTAGAGCGCTCCCCAAGAGCCATCCAAGGCATCTGCTTCCTCAGACAGGAGTTGCAGAACAGAAAGGGCTGGGACCCGGGCAAAATGAGGTGAGAATCCCTGATTTGTTGTAACTTTAGGAACAGGGTCCTCGTTCCTACTACGAATGTCCTGGTATTGAGGAATCAGCTAAATCTGAGCAGTTGGGAATGCAGTGGAAAAGCCACCTTATTGTTGAGCATCTTGGAGAATGCCCAACACTCTGTCCAAACCAATATTCTAATGGGTAAGAGTTCCTACCCTGAAGGAGTTCACAGCCTGGTGAAGTTTACAGACTTGTATAAACAGATGATTAAGATACAGTGTAATACATTACACAAATCTAGAGGCGACGTAGAGGAATAGGTTTCAGACAGGCTACTCCAGTTGCAGAATGACTACGTCAGGAAACTGGAGAAGGTTCATCAAGAGTAAGCCTGCAGGCCGGGCATGGTGGTTCGCGCCTGTAATCCTAGCACTCTGGAAGGCAGAGGCGGGTGGTTAGCTTGAATTCACGAGTTCGAGACCAGCCCCCGTCTCTACTAAATATAGAAAAACTGAGGCAAGAGGATCACTTGAGCCCAAGAGTTGGAGGTTACTGTGAGCAATGATGCCACAGCGCTCTACCCAGGGCGACAGAGTCAGACTCTGTCTCAAAAACAAACAAACAAAACAAAACAAAAACGGAGCAGCGCCTGTTGCTCAGTGGTTAGGGCGCTGGCCCCATATACCGAACCGTGGAGGGTTCGACCGGCCCCGGCCAAATGCAACAAAAAAATAGCCTAGCGTTGTGGCAGGCGCCTGTAGTCCCAGCTACTTGGGAGGCAGAGGCAGGAGACTCGCTTGAGCCCAGGAATTGGAGGTTGCTGTGAGCTGTAATGCCACGACACTCTACCCAGGGCGACAGCTTGAGGCTCTGTCTC
>CAUYON010109328.1:0-17403 GCA_963573935.1 Arctocebus calabarensis
TGATCAAGGAAATGCCATGAAGGATATCTGTAACAGTATGATCAAAATATTTTTGAATGTATATGAATCGTGCCCTGTGATTGCACCAATGTACATAATTATGATTCAATAAAATTATTAAAAAAAAAAATAAAAAAAAAATAAAATAAAACAAAACAAAAAAAAAATTCTCCCTTTTATTATATGATAAATAGAAAAATCATTACAGAATATGTAAGTTTGAATGGTATGCATAGAGAAACAAAGACTTTGATTTTCTTGATGAATATTATTGTCTGAAGGTCTCTGAACAATTAATTGAATGGGATATTTATTTAGATAAATTTGTGTCTATAGGCAAGTTGATGAGCAGTTTGGATTTGCTTTAAAGGAACCTAATGGTTTAGAAAAATGAATCAACATTCTTTTTAAAGTGTTTAATGAGTTTCCATTGGTTTAATTTCAGTTTTTTTTTTTTTTTTAAGAGACAGAGTCTCACTTTATCACCCTCGGTAGAGTGCCGTGACATCATACAGGTCACAGCAACCTCCAGCTCCTGGGCTTAGGCGATTTTCTTGCCTCAGCCTCCCGAGTATCTGGGACCACAGGCACCTGCCACAACACCCAGCTATTTTTCTGGTTTGCAGTTCGGCTGAGGCCGGGTTTGAACCTGCTACCTTCGGTATATGGGACCGGGGGCCCTACTCAATTAGCCACAGGCGCTGCCCTTAATTTCAGTTTTAACATGAGAATGTATACCTTTGATTTTTAACGTTGGAGGCAATTTAAGTAATTTTGTCTTAAATTTAACAGACTCATTGTTCAGAGTTAAGAGGTGCTGAGAGCAGACTCACTTAATACTACTTACCTTTCCTTCAAAAGTGGTGGTAAATTTAGATGAAGTTCAGAACTTTGGAGAAACCCTACTATAGAGTTTGGTGTTGTATTTAGGAAAACATTTATGTACGAATTTTGCTTTTACAATTAGAGCAAATTGTTTTAGAAGGAAATAGTTTTATTTTATTTTATTATTATTATTTATTTTTTGTAGAGACAGAGTCTTACTTTATCACCCTCGGTAGAGTGCCGTGGCGTCACACAGCTCACAGCAACCTCCAACTTCTGGGCTTAGGCGATTCTCTTGTCTCAACCTCCCGAGTAGCTGGGACTACAGGCGCCCGCCACAACGCCTGGCTATTTTTTATTATGCAGTTCGCCAAGGCTGGGTTTGAACCTGCCACCTTCGGCATATGGGGCCGGCGCCCTACTCGCTGAGCCACAGGCACCGCCCCAAGAAGGAAATAGTTTTAATGTTCACTTTGCTTATTGTATTCTCTTCAGAGAATTCATGAAAAATGAATTCAGAAAGAGGGGTCTATATGGAAATTTGGTTTACGAATTGTCTAAGGCTTTTGCATGACATCTTAATCCAAATTGAGAGTCTCCTGTTTTTATGTCTTGGTTTTGGTTAGGGCCAGATGTTATAAGTATTGTCTCTTTTATACAGAATCACTCTTTCCATTTCATTCTGAAGTACCTTAAGTGCCTATTTGGTAAAACTCAGGGATTGAAAGTTTTCCAGTCTCATCTAAGTTGTAGCACTTTGAAAATAGGTTAGTTAATAGCATGACTTTATTTTCATTTTGTTATATAAGCACACTAAGTTTAATCATTTTTTAAGACTTCACATTAGCAATGTTTCAAAAATATTCCCTAAAATTAAACTTAACTATTGGATGGAACTTGGAGTCTTGGGTTTAGTAGAGCTTTTCAGCAGAGAACAATACAGTGGCAAGCTGAGAAGCATGAATGACAGGAATGTTTTATAAAGGAGTTTATGGAATGAATCAGCAAATGCTACAGATAAATATGATTGGAGTGCAGAAGCCAAACCACACAGGAACTGGTAGACTCTTAGCTGTTTGTTTTTAACTTAAAAATGAACTTTGGTTTTTAGCTTTGGCATAAAAAAAGGATTCTAGAAGTTTTTATTGAAACCCTTGTTTCTTCCTTGCTCAGAGTTGTTCTTTGGATCTTTTTTTTTTTTTTTTTTTTAGTAGAGACAAAGTCTCACTTTCTCGCCCTCAGTAGAGTACCGTGGCATCACGCAGCTCACAGTAACCTCCAACTCCTGGGCTTAGGCGATTCTCTTGCCTCAGCCTCTCGAGTAGCTGGGACTACAGGCACCCACCACAACGCCCAGCTATTTTTCTGTTTTGCAGTTTGGCCGAGGCCAGGTTTGAACCCACCACCTTCGGTATATGGGGCTGGCACCCTACTCGCTGAGCCACAGGCGCCGCCCTGTTCTTTGGATCTTAATGTAGTTTTCAAGTCTGTGGGAGGATGGAGAGTTTTTTTGTTTGTCAACACTAAAAAGATTGGGTTGCCTCTGACTATAGAGATAATGGTGGCTCAGAGTCTGAGTTTAATAAAAATATTGAATGACCGAATTTACAAACCTTATCTTAAAATTCTGGAATGATAATAAAGCTTGCATCCTGAAAGAAGTCATTTTAAGAAAATAAAGCAAACAATATTTTATACAATGGGAATCAAACCACAGAATAAATTATACAAAGATAATGCCCATTGAAGCTATAAAATAAACTCCAGAAAGATTTCTGTCAGGTGATGGATGCTAGTTATATGAAGACAGTCTCTGGTCACTGAAGAAAACGGAGTGCCATCTAGTGGAACCATTTCACTACTATCTATTGGAGTATACACTAGAAGATTGAGAGGTTCTTAATAAAACATATAAAATTGATTTTCTGACTAAAAAGGTTTTTTTTGAGACAGAGCCTCAAGCTGTCACCCTGGGTAGAGTGCCATGGCATCACAGCTCACAGCAACCTCCAACTCGTGGGCTCAAGCTATTCTCCTGCCTCTGCCTCCCAAGTAGCTGGGACTATAGACGCCCACCCAAACACCCAGCTATTTTTTGGTTCAAGCCGTCATTGTTATTTTGGTAGGCCCAGGCTGGATTCAAACCCGCCAGCTCAGGTGTGCGTGGCTGGTGCTTTAGCCACTTGAGCCACAGGCGCCGAGCCATGAAAAAACGTTTTTTTTTGTTTGTTTGTTTGTTTGTTATTTTAAAACTTTAAGGTAATTTTACATTTGTAGAAGAGTTGGAAAAATAGTGCAGAGAATTGCTATATACCCTTTTGCCTAGGTTCTTCCTTTGTTAATCATGGTGTACTTATCAAGACCAGGAAATTAATATTGGTACGAAACTACTAACTAAACTCCAAACTTCGCTCGGATTTCACCAGTTTTTCCACTTATGCCCTTTTTCTGTTCCAGGATCCCATCCAGGATCCTACAGTGTTTCTAGTCATCATGTCTCCTTAGGCTTTAAATCTGAGACAGTTCTTCCTCAGTTCAAAGAGCATTTACTAAAAATGCTTCCCTAGTGATTGTGGCTGTTAGAAAATACATTTGAAAATATAGGAGACTTAAAAGAATTAAAAGGTAGTAATAAAATAAGAATTTTGGCCTGGAAATATTTATCCTACTTCTCTACTCCCTGCAATCTTTTAAAATGGATGTTTATATTTGTAAAATACTTTGTAAGTTTTACTTATTCTGAAAATTTACAAGAGACAGGCAGAAATCTTCGACAATTTTCTCAAGTTATTTAAAAGGAAGTTGAGCCATAGGGGAGTATTTGCCTTAACTTGTACAATCCCCCCCCCCCCACGTACTGGCAGGTCAAAAAAGGGACAACTCACAAAGCAATTGAAAGTAAACCTCAGTTTGCCAACATTTTTAATTTTGAGAGAAACTGAAATTTTATAAAAATGACAAATCTTCTGAAAGTATTCTGCCTAATCAAATATTTTGTTTTTTTAGAAGTTGATTTACTCTGCTTGGCGCCTGTAGCTTAGTGGCTGGGGCGCTAGCCACATATACCAGAGCTAGCGGGTTTGAACCTAGTCTGGGCATGCCAAACAACAATGACAACTACAACCAAAAAACAGCTGGGCATTGTGGTTGGTGCCGGTAGTCCCAGCTACTCAGGAGGCTGAAGCAAGAGAATCATTTAAGCCCAAGAGTTTGAGGTTGCTGTGAGCTGTGACTCCCTGGCAGTCTATGAGGGCGATATAGTGAGAATCTGTCTCTAAAAAAAAAAAAATTGATTACTTGTCATTGTTTTCAAATATCTGCCACAATTAAATATCACAAGTTTATCTAGTTTGTAAAGTGATAGCACTATGTATTGTAAGAATTCTAAACCTTTTGCTTGCTGCCTTGTGTATTACAACAAATATTTCCATTATAAATTATTGTGAAAAACATAAGTGACTTTTCGTCCTTAAACAACTTCCTGGTTCTGTTGCCCTCAAGTAACATGCTGTATATGAGAGAGGAGATTAAAAAGTTTGGGAAAAACAGTCTGAGGCTTATTTGACTCTTTTATAGCTTCATTCCCCAAAATACTCCCTTTTGCACTGTGTGAGTATCTTCGGAATATAAAGATCACAGTGAACTCTGGTGTACCTGAAGTAGTGGAAAGACTTGGAATTTCCACAGAGGATTTATAATGGATTTCCTTACCACTACTCTGTATTCACCTTTTCCAGATCAACTCCAATAGATGTGGTGATGCTATATGGCATAAAATTGCCTTCCAAACAAAGAGGAATGACTAGGTGAGGGCCTTGACCAACACAGACATGTTATTTGGAAAGCTCACCATAAGATTGCTGTTGGTATGATGGACTTGGGCTGGCCACAGTATACCAACAGGCCTGTGAGCTAGGATCAGCCCATAAAGTAGACAAGCTACAGAAGCTATATATATGCCTTTGGAAGGAAGCTAATATGTCTCCTTTCCCAGAATGCTTCTGTTGACAGGAAAATGCAAATTGTTGCTTTTCCATTGATTGTGTAATTGGGCCCTCTATTTTTTTCTTAGTCCATTTCAATTTCTGTCTTTATATGCATAGGTAAAGTTACTTGAAAACATAAGATAGAATTGCCTGCCTTTGAGGCAGCGTAGGGAAGCAGAAAAACTAGTCACTTAGGTTTCTTACCTGCTATTAGGAACTTCTTTTTTGCTCTTTCTCTCTCCCTTTCTTTACCCTCCCTCTTCTCCCTTCTCCCTCCCACTGCCCCCTCCCTCTCCCTTCTTCCTCCTCATCCTTCTTTGCCCTCCCATTCCCCTCTTTAGTTTCCTTGCCACCCAGGCAACTCATATGGGTTGCTGGGGGACTTTAGGTTTCCTCTCACCCCATGCCCTCTTTGGAGACAGAAATAAACATGTGTATAGCATTTAGTCATGTATTGGTGGCTGTTATCATTTATGGATCATTGTAGGCTTGTGAGCATTTGACCAAGTGAGCATTGTTCTACTGTTTGTTGCTCCCCACAGCAGGACTGACTTTGCCAGTGTCTAATCACATGAGATGCACACAAAGTAAATCTTATAAAAACTACTAATGGTAAATATGGCCTTCTTTGGAATGCAGGAAGCAAGCATTTTCAGACCCATGAATGAAAGGAGGCTTCCCAAATGAATCCATTTATACAATGTACTAGATCATATTACATCTCATGAACTGAACTGTAATAATGTAAAAACATTTTGAAGGAAACTGGAGAAATAATTTGCCTATTCAGCTATGCACTTCTAGAACTTTCTATGTATATGTTTACTGGAGAAGGGATTCTTAAGAGTTCATTTTTACATTAACGTTTTACAGGGTTGTGATTTTTCTTGATGAACCTCCATCCTTTTTGACAACTTGATTTTGTCATTAACCATTTTCAGTAATATTTTGATTCCCTTTGTTATTTCTCTTATAGTAAGTGGGAGAAAATTATTGGCTCTTTTTGTAGTTGTCTATAATTTTGCTTTGCACTTTTTAGTACAACTCTTTCAAAATGGTATAAGTTAGATACTTTGCATAACAGTTAAAAAATTTGTCTAACAAATGAGTCAGAGTGAGAAAAGAAGTTCATGCTGCCTCTAGAAATGAAAATTCACTTTGAGAGATGAAATTTGACTTTGCAGACACTTTGAATATTAGTGCAAATTCTCTTATTCCTAGTTATTTTTCTGTCACCATAGATGCTTTATAAACCTTTGACTACAGGAATGGTTTCCCAGTTTTCTTTTTTTTTTCTTTCTTGTTTTTGGGGGACAGAGTCTCAAGCTGTCACCTTGGGTAGAGTGCCATGGTGTTATAGCTCACAGCAACCTCCAACTTGGGCTCAAGCTATCCTCTTGCTTCACTTTTTCTATTTTTAGTAGATACGGGGTCTTGGTTTGGCTCAGGCTGGTCTCAAACTTGTGAGCTCAAGCAATTCATTCACTTTGGTCTCCCAGAATGCTAAGTTTCCCAGTTTTTTTTTTTTTTTTATTGTTGTTTGTTTTTTGGCTGGGGCCAGGTTTGAACCCTCCACTTCCGATATATGGGGCTGGCACCCTACTCTTTTGAGCCACAGGCACCTCTTGGTTTCCCAGTTTTTAAAGATGGATTTTTATTGCTGCAAACCAAGAAAACTTCAAGTGTTTGTTAGACAAGGTTGTTGTAATGAGTTAACTCTTCCCTATGTTATTGTGTGCTTTTGAATCCTTGTGTTCTACAAGTGAGTGATCTTTCTATACACTCCACAGTTCTTGTGCTTTGATAAGTGTTAAATTTTCAATAGCTATGTTGAGTTACCAGAGCATGTAGTATGTAGTATTATCAGGTTTAAGGCCTATGGGAAGAATCAGTATAGTATTGAATGAGTACTAAGGTATTCTCTGCATTGGAGTTAATGAAAAATACATTTTTGTTCATATACTCTAAATACTCCCATGCTTTTAAAATAGGCTGGTCTTGGATGGACCTGGTTGTAATGACTTTTCCTCCATTATTATGTGACAAAATGGGATCTTTGCTGGTGTATTAACTGTATTGTAATTTGCATATGTCAAAAATACATGTGATTCTCCTATCACCAATACTAAATCAAAGCATTCTGTTAAACCTCAGAATTTATCTTACACTCCTCCATATTGGCTGAGCAGTGTTAAAGAGCATGCAACATGGGGCCCAGGGTGGCCTTTCCCCAATTTGTAGTGTGAAGCTGTTGACTAGACTGTATTCATGTGATTATAACAACCACATACTTAGCAGGAGAGTTCCCAGGCTATTAAGTAGATGTATTCTATCTTAAGATAAGCCTTGGCTAATATAAGAGAGGTGTACGGTATCTGGGAAATGGAGTTATGGGAATTTGATTAAAAGGGAAGGAAGTGAGATACTGTTTTGTCTGTCCCATTTGGAGGTAAAAAGGAAAGGGGGAGATATTTGGGCCTGTTTTGGGCTGAGCAACATAATCTTGGAAAATTTTGTTAAAGTCTTAATTAACTTGAATTACTAAAAAAAAACAAAACACTCTGTTTCCTCTTACCGTTCTGTAGAAGCACATTCAAAGATATGCATATTTGGTAATGAAATAACTGGCCTAAAAGGAGGTAACAATGATTTCTATTTTCAGAATAGAAGATTTACGTTTTACTGTTAGCTTGATCCATCATTCCCCCCACCCTAGCTTTTTTTTTTAAGCAGATGAGACACGAGTCCTAAAAGGTTTTACACCCATGAAGTTAGACAACCAATGTGGCATCTGACTTGTCTAGAAGGTCAAGAAGAGAAAGGCTTCTCCCTGATTAGTGTCCTTTTCAAGAGGAAGGCTTTTGCTTAACTTTGTGTTGACCTTCTGATTATGTGACTCATGGTTTTTTTTTTGTTTGTTTTTTTAAATGTTACACTTACATTGAAAAAATATATATATGCTGCTTTTAAAATGGAGGGTTTTAGTGGCATTTCCATCTATCCATATGTTATCATTTGGGGCAAATGAACTAGCCAATTTCAGATCTGTTATTTTGGAAAGCTTAGGTATATATATTCACTCAAACTTTCTGTCAAATCACAGCTTTGAGAAGCCATCTCCAAACTTCTTTTCATGTGCTGGTTAAATTAAGACTGCTTCTCTGAAGCGTAGCCTGTGTTCTAATTCAAGCTGGCCATCCTGCACTGGTGCTCCCTCTGCTGTGCCTACCCCTTGTATTCCTCCGAAGCGTTGTGTTGCCTGTCGCCCGATTGCTTCTTTTTGGGTGCCCCTTTGCCCTCAAATACCTGGGCTCTTGGAGGGCCTGGGTGCTCAGGGCCAACAGCGCCTTTCCTCCCACTCACTTCTGGAGAGTCACAGTCTGCAAGTCACATGGCTAGAAAGCGTCTTTGGGGACCATGATCACACCCAGAGTAGAGAATTCTTTCTGTCTTGAGTGATGGACTCATCTCTTTGGGAAGAAACCCAGAAGGTGTTATAAAATGGATGATACAAACCTTTACTCAGGATACATGTTTTGAAGTCAAAGGATAATATGAGAGTTTTCACATACTTTTGTCATGGGTGTTCATTTGTTGAACCTCTGTTGTGCACAGGCTTTGAAATAGTATTACTACATTTCATCTGTACTGCAACAATTATGAGATTATTCGCCTTATTTTAGAAATGAGGCCATAGATACTTAAGATAGCATTCAAGTAATTTCCCCCCAAGATAACATAGCTAGTAAATTATGATGAAGGGTCTGCGTTACCCTCACTTGTCAGATTTCACAAAAACAAAAGTACTTCTCAAGGTACTTTTTGTTTGGTAGAATTTTTGGCTAATAATGAGATTGTGAATTTATTCAGATAAAAGCATTTTTTTGAGGTCCTACTTTATGCCAGACTCTGTCTAGGTGCTAGAGATATAGCAAAGAACATACATGAAAATGTTATTTTTATCAGGGTCTGAGATAAAACTAGAAGCCTTATCTGTGCATATTTCATCTTATCCTTTCTTTACTAGCAAGGCATTGAAACATAGAGCCCAGGATTAATTGCTGTCATTTTTCCATTGACTCAAAGAGTTACTGAACTAGCAGGGTACTTCTGAGGTTACTTAGCCAGCTTCTGAGGGTCTGGGGGAAATGACAATCTAAACCATTCTACTATTAATAATTTTCAAGGAGAGATATTCCATTAAGCCTTTGTGGTAGCTACTACTTTAGACCCTTAGAACCCGGTGTGATGATGATAAATTGTTTCTTCCCCTTTCAGAGTTGGTTGGAATAGATATGGTTCTCAAGCTGAATATGTGAAAGGCATTTAAAAAATCTTAAATTCTATATCCTTGACCAAGACAGCACCTTGAGAGCAGAGAGCCCGAGGGAGGTGGTTGGACACCTGTTTGTTATGGTTGGCTGGACCCCAATTCACTGTGATGCCAGTGCCTGAGAGTCTCTTATATTTTTCTGGTCCAAACTGATGGGTCAGTTTATTCCAATTGACAATGTGATTTAGAAGCTTCCAGGAACATCTCTTATAATAGTTATCTTAGCTACCTTACATGTGAGTTGATTTTGTTTTTTGCTCCAAAAAGCTATGTGCTTTGTATGGAATTGCTCATCTGTTGACCTTTCTGATTAACAGAGCCTGACTCTGTTAGGATAGACTGATGAGTTCCTGGGCTACAGACTTGAATCTGTTTATTAGACTTTACTATGTGGTCATTGTCCATCTGCAAAATTTAAAAGGTAGCCAATTTCACCTGAAGTTTTAGACTCCATTACTATGTTTGTCCCTAGAAAGGATAGAAGGCATTCCCATCTTAATAATGCCATTTGTGGGGAAACATCTCCTAAAAGAATAACTTTAAACCTTGGTAGAAGTTTTTCATTAGAAGTTTCCTCATCTGTGAAATAAGGACATGGCTAGGGAGATTTATGAGGTCGCTTTCAGCTTTATGAGTCCCAGTTTGTGTCTGACTAAATGGGAGAATTACAGCCAGTCAGTTGGGTGCCACAACTTTGTTTCCAAATGCAGGCTGACTCTACTCAAGTACATTGCCTTGGGTTAGGAATCATTGGCCCATTGCTTTCCTTAGAAGTCCCTGCCAGAGTTCTAAGTCACCTCCTTTGGGACATGTGAGAGCAGTGTTTTTCAGGCTTTTTCTATAGCAGCTGAATTTTCATCAAAAGAATAAAGAATTAAAAGAAAACATTTTTGTTATGTGTGGGCAGAAGCCATGTCATCAGTTAACATATGCCTTAGTATTAGCTGCATATAAAATGGAGGAATCCCAGAAAGTAGCATCCAGCAGGTTTAGAATAGAGTTGCTTTGGTTGGAGAGAGAGTGAAAAAAGACCTCATGGCCCTTCTGGGCTGGTTTTACTCTTTAGACTTTGAGCTTTCTCCATTCCTGGCCTCTGGTCCCACCTCCAGCCCCAGATTTCCCAGCAGATTTCATAAAACAACATTTTATATCTTTTGCGCGCGCGGCCAGGTAATAGAGAATTGGATGACTGTGGTAACCATAGTGGTGTATGGCAGCTCAGTCTCTGAAGTTGGGAGCCTGAAATTTACCCTATAAGCATTTTCCCCTAGATTCCATGCTCCCTCCCCTACTCTCTGATTGCTGCGAAGAAGGTTGGAAAACTGTGGCAGTCTGGAATATATTAGATCAGATCATCTCTGTCTAATTCAGGGGGATAAGTAACTGAATCAAACTTGAGAATTCATCAAGAACTTATGGCTTCAATTCCTCAAAACCTCAACTTAACCAAAATTTACCTCGGATGAAATAGATAACCTGAGTAGTCCTATGACTGTTTGTTCATAAAACTGGATTTATAGTTTAAAAACCTTCTGAAAAAGGAATATCCAGATCCAAATGGTTTCACTTTTTAAAATTCTAACATTTAAAGAAGAAATGATGCCAATTTAAGACAATCTCTTTGAGGAGAGGGAAAATATTCCAACTTACTTTGAGGCCAGCATCACCCTGATAGCAGTGATGGTAAAAATAAAACTGATGACAAAACTACAGACTATTATTCCTTATAAATATAGAAAAATCATGAAAAAATACTAATGTTACTAGTTGTCAAATTTATATTTTTAGAGTTCATAATATTCCCATGTTACCCTTCTTTTTTTGAGACAGAGCCTCAAGCTGTCACCCTGGATAGAGTGCTGTGGCATCACAGCTTACAGCAACCTTCAATTCCAGGGCTCAAGTGAGTCTCCTGCCTCCACCTCCCAAGTAGCTGGGACTACAGGTGCCCGCCACAACGCCTGGCCATTTTTTGGTTGCAGCTGTCATTGTTGTTTGGTGGGCCTGGGCTGGATTCGAACCCACCAGCTTAGGTGTACGTGGCTGGCGCCTTAGCCCATTGAGCCACAGGCGCTGAGCCATCCTATTTTTTTTTTTTTTAAATAAATGTTGAGACAGAGTTTCACTTCATCGCCCTGCCCTCAATAGAGTGCTATGGCATCCTTGCTCATAGCAACCTCAAATTCCTAGGCTCAAGTGATTCTCTTGCCTTACCTCCTGAGTAGCTGGGATCATGGGCTCCCACCACAATGCCTGGCTATTTTTAGAGGTGGGATCTTGCTCTTGGTCAGGCTGGTCTCAAACCTGTGAGCTCAGGCAGTCCACCCACCTTGGTCTCCCAGAGTTCTAGGATCATAGGTGTGAGTCACTGCACCTGGCCCCTGTGTTATCTTTTTAATGTCTGTGGGATCCGTTATGACATTTCCTTTTTCATTTCTGATATTCCCAAGTTGTGTTTTCCCTTTTTTCCTTCATCAGTCTTGGTAGGGACTTAATAATTATATTGATATTTTTGAAGAATTAGCTTTGGTTTTATTCATATTTTTTCTTTCCTGCCTATTTTTCTGTTTTTAATTTCATTGCTTTTTGCTTGTACATTTTTTTTCCTTCCTCCTTTTGCTCTAGTTTGCTCTTAGCTTTCTCATTTCATCAGGTAGAGGTTAGATTGTTCCTAATATAAACATTTAAGGTAAATTTTCCCTCTAAGCACCATATACTTTGATATGTTGTATTTTAATTTTGTTCAATTAAAAATTTACTTCTACTTGAAACTTACCCTTTGACCAATAAATTATATGGTCAAAGTGTATTGTATAATTTCTATGTATTTTGACATTTTCCTTTTCTCTTTCTGTTGATTTCTACCTTAATTTTGTTATGACCAAAAGGCATAGTTTGTATTATTTCAGTTCTTTAAAGTTTATTAAAGGCTTATACCTCACTTGATGATCTGTCTTGGTGAATGTTTTATGTGTACTTTAAAAGAATGAATATTCTACTTTTGTTGGTTAGAATGTTAAAAATATTTAATTGGTTGTTGGTCTTTTCTATTTACATGTATTAACAGACAAAGGAATGTTGACGCTTTCAACTGTAACAGTAGAGTTACCTATTTTTTTTTCTTTTGATTTCTGTCAGTTTTTGCTGTGTGTATGTATTTTGAAGATTAGTTGTTGGGTGCATATTGGTACATACACGTTTAGGAATGCCATGTCTTCTTTGCAAATTTACCCTTTTATTATTAGGCTACTTTCTTCATCCTTGGCAGTTTCCTTTGTTTTGAAGTCTGCTTGGTCTAAATATAGATAATATAGCATTTGCATGTACACCATTTTTTTTCATCCTTTTACTTTTAATCTACCTCTATGTGTTAATATTTCAAGTGAGTTTTTGTTAGCATGTAGTAAATTTATATTTATACGTTCTCATAGTCCCTGCCTTTAATTTTTGTGTTTAGACCATTTGAATTTAATGTAATAACTGATATGTTTGGGATTTTATGCCTCTTTTTCTTCCCTCTGTTTTTGTTCCTCTTGTATTCTACCTTTTACTTGAATATTTTGTAGTGTTTTATTTTAATCTCTTGTGTATCTCTTTGTGCCTTTTTTTTTCTTTTTAGTGCTTGCTTTGGGTATTACAGTATACTTACTTCACAGTCAACTTACAATCACTTAGAATTTATATTTTATCACTTTAAGTGGACTGCAGAAACCTTACAACTATATAGGTTCACTTTGTCTGGGTGTCTTTTGTTAACATTTGCATACCACCCAATAGATAATATAATAATTTTTGCTTTCAGTAAAGAGCTCTGGAGAAGTATGATGTTGCAATTTTCCATTTCTGGTGGTCTTCCATTTTTCCTAATGTTCCCAGTTTTCTTGTGGTATCATTTCCCTTTTGTCTAAAAAATTCCTTTAGCTATTACCTTGGGAAGTCATCTGGCAGTGAATTATCTTAGTTTAATTTCATACGAGGATATTGGTATTTCACTTTTATTTCTGAAGGACATACTTGGTGGAATCTATAAAGATTCTTTTACTATTTGACAGTATTGTGCTACTTCTTTTGCTCCTCCATGGTTTCTAGTGAGAAATTCATAGCCATTTAACATTTTGTGTCCCATAGGTAATGCATCATTTTCCTTTCAGGATTGTTTCACCTCTCATTTTCAGTATGGATTTATTTGGGCTTATTGTAGATGAAGTTCACTTTGATCTTTCAGTTTGTAGGTTTATGGTCTTGTGAAATTTATGAAGTTTTCAGTCAGGATGTTGTCAAATAGTTTTCTTGTAATTACATGATATGCTTTCTCCTCTCTGAGTCTTCCATGATACAAATAAGGGACATTCTGTTAATTGGCCCCTGAGGCCCTGTTTGTTTTGAATCTTTTTCATTTTAGTTACTCAGATTGTTCTGACTTCTTTGATTCTATCTTCAGGTTCACTCTTATCCCCATGAGCCTGTCTAGTGAGTTTTTATTTTGTATTTCCGTTTGAAATTTTCCAACAATAGTTCTTTACTAAATCTTTTATTTTCTTGCTCAGATTTTCTTTTCTACCATAGTTTTCAACATTGCTCATGATTGGTTGGTGGAATATTTTTATAATAACTGATTCAAAGCCTTTGTTAGTTCAGTCATCTGTGTCATCATGGGCTTGGTGTCTATTGATTATCTGTTCCCATGCTGAATAATTCTGAATTTTATCCAGGGCATTTTGAATATTGACTCTGGAACTCATTTAAATCCTATGGAGAATGTTAATATTTTGTTTCAGCAGGTATCCAACCTGGTTAAGTTCAGACAGTAAGTTCCAACCCACCTTCTGTGAGCTGTGGTCCCCACGTCAGACTTCACAGCAGCACCATTTGCATGTATCCTGTGTGTGTGCTCCACAGTGGGTAATCTTGGACTTAATCACTTTAGTTGTCAAATTATTTAGTAGGCTGTTGGTGCAAACCCAGGGGCTCAGAAACAATTTTGTGGGGTCTCTTTCTCAGGCTTCCCCCCCTCCACCGTGATCCTTCTAGCACTTTCCAGTTCTATAAGGCTTCTCCTTTTCGTCATTTAGCTAGAAATCTTCAGCTTTAGTTACTTTCTTATGCTGTGTACTTCCACATTTGGTGTACATCCCAAGGGCCATGCACCTAGAGGGCAGAGACACTAAAAACAGTAGGATTCAGCTCCACTTTCTTAGAATCACAACTCTGCTGAACCCAGAGAAAGGTGTCCTCCCTCAGAGTTCTGGTCCCTCAGGCTCCCTTGGCTGCTGGCTGCCATTGCAGGATTACTTTAGGGGCTGTCTCTTGAGAAAACAGAGAATGAAAAAATGGGGAATTTCTCCCTCTGAGTGTCATAGAGTTCTCTTTCCTGCTGCTCAAGCCAGAGCTACCGAGCATCTCCTGACTCTTCTCTCATCCTCAGCACCTAGTGTCTTTTGATAGCATGTTGAAACCAGGCTTAGGCACACTAGTTTTCTCCAGTGGAATAGGACATTTGCTGCCAGTTGGGTGGTCTTTCACATTTTGATCTTCTTTCCTAATCTGCCCACTTCTCTTTACATTTCAGAATCCTTACATAGTTCTGTTCATTTTCTCCGAGTTTCAGAGTTGTGGGCTCTGTTTAGAGTGTGCTGACTTGTCACATCCTCAGCAGAACTGGAACCTCTCTGTCAGTTTGAATACAGAGAACTGTGTGTGCCTTAACTGCCCCTTTAGTGTCGCTCTATACCACTTTATCTCTTTGCTTGAATAACCATTCTTAGGACCCACATACACATTTTAGGAGGAAGGTAAGGTTAACACTAAGTTAATAGCAGTGTCTCCATCACCTGATGAAACAAAAACTTGCTTCTTATTTTTTTTCCTCTATAACATTTTTATTAAAGTGTAAGTTCCTTTTCAAAGGCAATAGTTATGCATATAGATCAAAGATAATTGAAATCTTTTTGGTCCAATTTAGAAATGAACCACAAAGATAATGCTTTATGTAAATCTGAATCCAACAGGTACAATCTCTAATCAATGAAAAGCTACTTCTTTAATGAAGAAGGCTTTCTCATGCAAATTTTGAAGTGCTTATGATTTAGATTTTGAATGTATGTGCTTATAATTTCTGTGGAATTGATTATTGGGATAATAGTTAAAACAGTTTAGTGGAGATCCTAGAGTAGAACAGGCTTGTATGAAAACCTAAACTAAAGTTGTACATACCTCCCTTAATTAGTTGATAGCTAAATGGTTAAAGGTGTTACCATTACCAGGGTGGTGAATGATATTCAAAGACCTGTTGTTCAGGAGGGGCAGGGAGCAGGAAGCTCTATTGGTATAAACTGAGAATGGAATGTTTTAGGGAGTGGGGGTTTGTCATTTCCAAAAGCAGGGCGGGCAGCACAGTGGGAAGGTCTGGCTCCAGCTTGAGCCCACTCACAGGATGTCAGGAGGAAGTGTGACTAAGGTCATGGCCATACCACGTGGTAGGCCAGCTGGATCCAGAGCAGGGGCCGCTTCAGCCACACATCCTGAGTTTCCATGGTGTAATGCAGTGGGCTTGAAAGAAAGGGTGGATGCAGGATGCAGGCTGGGCATGCGGAGTGGAGTGCGGGGGTAGTAGTAAGTCTCTTAAGTGACAGTGGGTGGAGATTACAGCATTTCGTCTGCTTTTCCTTTGACACCTTTTAAAGATACAACACACAGTTTTCATGGGTTGATGCCAATGTCTGCTAGAAGGATCTTGCAGTGGATTTTAAACCCTTTAGTGTAGTATTCATATGAACACAAGGAAAATTATGTTTGGGTACCATTTATAACAAATATGGAGATTTAAAATTAGATCAAGAAGTTGAAATGCTGTTTATGTGAAGCATTTTATTAGGGGATTAAAAAAAGTCCTTAAGTAATTTTAAGACCTTTCCAAATCTGAAAAGGATACATAACATTTTTCTTAACTTTTCTTTAGAATGGGCTGTTCAGGATGTTTAGCAGGTTGGGTTTTGGAATTTCAGCAGCTTTATGGTACTGTCATCCAGTTTGACAGATTGGATTTGCACTTAGAGGAAACGGAATGTATTTTTAATTGCTGGAATATATTGTACCTAAGTAACATGGGAGAGTATGTCATCTTTCAGCTGTGATTAATATTTTGCTGATGATTTTTCAACTACATGGCATGCTTAAACTCTGCCTCTACTTGAATAATTTCTAGCATTTACTATTTGTAGAACTATAAAAGAATCTTAGATAATCAGTCTGGAATTCTTATCCATAGTCCACTAAAACTTACTAATTTAAAAAGAAAAGTTGTAAGGCCTTAATAATCTTTTCCCTCCCTGAAAAAATACTAAAAAAAAAAAAAACCCTTGGGAGGCTGAGACAAGAGAATCGCCTAAGCCCAGGAGTTGGGGGTTGCTGTGAGCTGTGTGACGCTACAGCACTCTACAGAGAGCGATAAAATGAGACGCCACAGTACTCTACAGAGAGCGATAAAGGGAGACTCTATCTCTACCAAAAAAAAAAAACCAAAAACAACTCTTGAAGGAATGAAGAAAGAAATCTTCAGATTACTGGGTAGTTTGAATTCAAGCCTTTTGAGTTCAGGAATCACCATAGAAACTTAGGTGGGAAGCTTTAAGTACTGTGGGGTATACGAGTTGTTATTATTAGGCATTGTCAAAGGTGCTGTGGTTTTAAGACTTTGGCTGGCAAGAATTCATTGAAGCATAAAAAGCATTTCTTCAATGTGCTAAATACTTCCTTAGTTCAAGCATTCTTCCTAAAAATTAGGAATTACATTCCTCCTATGGAAGGAAAAGATATATAAGATAAAATTTTTAGTTAGGTTATTTTGAATGTAATATCATTCAAAATATGTAAGCTTAGCCTTTGAAATCAGGTGTCTGGAAGGGCATAAGTATTTGCTTCAGAAGCTACAAATTCCTTAACAGTGGAAACCAACTTTTCTTGAGTCCCCCTATGTCCCCTCCTGCAAACAGGTTATCCATTCTGTTTATGGTTTCTTTTAATTTTCTTAACCGTTCATTGAAGCAAGTTAACAGATTTTGAAAGAAAATCAATTCATAGGTTAATGAGTTTTGTTTTTTATTGGGTGAAGTATGGCAAGAAGAAGGAGAGTGTACACAGATGGGTGTGCTTGGGGATTTAAAGCAGTGGTTCTTAACTGAGGGGGACTTCATCCCCGCCCTATATTTTGCAATGTCTGTTGGCCTTTTTTTTTTTTTTTTTTTTTTTTGAGATAGAATC
>CAUYON010109329.1:0-16944 GCA_963573935.1 Arctocebus calabarensis
TCCCAGCTACTAGGGAGGCTGAGGCAAGAGAATCGCTTAAGCCCAAGAGCTGGAGGTTGCTGTGAGCAGTGTGACGCCACGGCACTCTACCCAGGGCGATAAAGTGAGACTCTGTCTCTACAAAAAAAAAAAAAAAAATGATTAACATGGTAAATTTTATGTTATGTGAATCTCAGTATGTCACACTCACTAGCGTGCTATGGCATCACAGCTCACAGCAACCTCAAACTCTTGGGCTTAAGCAATTCACTTAGTTTAGCTTCCCAAGTAGCTGGGACTACAGGCACCTGCCAGAATGCCCAGCCATTTTTGTTGTTGTTGTAGTTATCATTGATGCTTGGCAGGCCCAGGCTGGGTCCGAACCCGCCAGCCCCAGTGTATGTGGCCAGGGCCCCAGCTGTTGAGCTACAGGCGCCGAGCCTTAAAAAAAATTTTTTTTTGAAACAATAGTGCAGTGGCATCATCATAGTTCACTGAAATCTCAAACTGCTGGGCTTAATTGAGTCCAGCCCCCCAAGTAGCTGGGACTGCAGAGTCATACCACCACACCCAGCTAATTTTTCTATTTTTTGTAGAGACAGGGGTCTTGTTATTGCTCAGGCTGATCTCAAACCTCAAGTGATCCTCCTGACCTTGGCCTCCCAGAGTGCTAGGATTACAGACATGAGCCACCATTGTAATTTTTTTTTTTTGTAGAGACAAAGTCTCACTTTATCACCCTCAGTAGAGTGCCATGGTGTCACACAACTCAGAGCAACTTCCAACTCCTGGGTTTAGACAATTCTCTTGCCTCTACCTCCCAAATAGCTGGGACCACAGGGGCCCGCCATAACTCCTGGCTCTTTTTTGGTTGTAGCTGTCATTGTTGTTTTAGTTGGCCCAGGCCAGGTTTGAACCCACCACCCTAGGTACATGAGGCTGGCACCCTACCCACTGAGACACAGGTGCTGCCCACACTTGTAATAATTTTTTAATTAAAAATTAATTTAAAAAAACTGCAACCCCACAGAGTTCCCACATCTTGAAGGCAAACACTATCCTGACTAGTTTGCTAGCTTTGAACTTTGTTAAAATGGAATCATAGTATTGTGAAAGGCAGATATGACCCCCAAAGATATCCATGTCCTAAGTCCCAGACTCTCTGAATATGTTATTTTGCACAGTATAAGGGACATGGCACATGTGATTAAATTGAGGACCTTGAGACAAGGAGATAATTCTGGATTATTCAATGGGCCCAGTGTAATCCCAAGGGTAGGCAAGAGAGAGGCAAAGAGAGAGGCAAAAGAGATCAGAGTGATGTGCTATGAGAAGGAGTGCACCTTCTGTAGCTGGCTTTGAAGGCAGAGGAAGAGGCCATGAGCCAAGGAGTGTGGGTGACTTCTAGAAAGTAGAAAAGACAAGGAAACAGATTCTCCCCTTGGGCTTCCAGAAGGAACCCAGCTCTGCCAGCACTTTGACTTTAGCCGTGTCAGGCTTCTAACCTACAGAATTCTAAGATAATAAATTTGTGCTATTTCAAGTCATAAACATGGGCTTGTTACATTTGTTACAGAATCAATGAGAAATGAATACAAGTATCCTAGCATCTTTTACTCAATATTTTACTTGTATTATAATATTCCATTACCCAAATATACCACATTTTATTCCTCAACTGTTTTTATGTTTGTTTTTTGGAGGGAGGGTGGACAGAGTCTTACTTTGTCACCCTTGGTAGAGTGCCATGGCATCATAGTGCACAGCAACCTCAAATTCTTGGGCTCAAGCAATCCTCTTGCCTCAGCTTCCCAAGCAGCAAGAACTCAGGTGTCTACCACAACACCTAGTTATTTTTTAAAGACAAGATCTCAAAAAAATTAAAGAAAGAAAGAAATAAAGACAGAGTCGCACTCTTGCTCAGGCTGGTTTCGAACTCCTGAGCTCAAGCAGTCCATTCTACCCTTCTTGGCCTTCCAGAGTGCTAGGATTACAGGCATGAACCACCGTGCCCAGCTTATTTCTTGACTACTGACAGACTTTTGAGTTGTTTCCAGCGTGGACTAACATATGTACATATTTCTGTTGTACACATACAGGCATAGAATGGCTGGATTATAGGATATAACAGTTGCTGTGATGCATCCTTAACTCACTAGAAAGACCGATTCCCCTCACTGCTGCTGGTTAGCTATCCCAGCTGCCAGGCCTCAACTGAAAAGAGCTCCTTTGGCTGAAGTCACGCACGTTTCCCAGGAGCAATGTGCATGCATTCAATGACTAGTTGATATGTAGAGATGAGTAGATGTAAAAATTCCTTCCCCTGCTGACACTTGGAATAGCTTTGAAGGGTTAGCCCAGATTCAAAGTTCTTCAGGGGTCAGAGGAGGCTTTTGCAGAAGTGACATTCCAACCCAGCTTCCCCTGTCCAACCTCTGCCGCCTTCCCTTCCCTCAGGTGTTGATTCTGAGAGCATGCCTAATCAACTTCCTCCACATTACTCTCCATCTTGGGATCATCTGCCTGGGAATACAACCTGCACAGCCTATGTTCAGCTTTCATGGATATCATCAAGTAGGTTTCTAAGGCCATTGCCCTGATGTGAAAGAGTTTTAGTTGCTCAACATTCTTGCCAACACCAGGTATTGTCTGTCTCTCTCTCTCTTTTTTTTTTGTGTCCACTCAGGTGAGTGGGTAGCGGTACCTCCTTGTGGTTTTAACTTGTGGTTCACCAATGACCAAAGAAGTTAAATGCCTTGTTACATGTTAATTTGATCATCTGGATATTCTCTTTTGTGAATTGCCCGGTCAAGTCTTTTACCTGCTTTTCTACTAGTATAGGTCCCATTTTCTTATGGATTTGCCGAATCTTTTTCTATATTCTATGCAAGCCTTTTTTGTTGTTGTTGATGCAAGCCCTTTGGTGGGTGTATTGCAACATATATTCAGAGTTGGATATATTTGGAGTACCTCAACAGTACCAGCATGATGGGTCCCATAAAAATGAGTTACATGAATGCTTGAGTCTTTAAAATCCCTTAAGTAACGAATGCTTGATTAGGCGAAACTGTATGGTTTTAAAAATGAGTATAATTGGATATAGGATATGGCTCTGAAGGAGAGGGAAACAGAGCCCTGTAGAGAAAGGCACAAAATTCAGGTAATATATCCTTAAACTTCGACACGCTAGGTTTCGGGTCACAGATATTCAAGTTCTTAAAGGTAATTGTAATATTAAATATTAATATAAAAATTAATATTCATTCATCCAAAGAATGTCCATGGAAGTTATTGATGGACCGGCCTGTTCTAGGAGCTGAAGAACCAGCTGTGAAAAAAGCCAAAATCCTTGCTTTCAGGATATCCAGAAAGAGAAACAGCAGATAAACAATAAACTAATTTCAGGTAGTGAATCGTAAACTGAAGGCCTTGGGAGTGGAAGGAGGAGGACTACGGGGTTGTTCCGATAACTTCCACAGTAGGGCACCAGAAAGGCCCCCTCGGCTCCGCCTCCAATTTTGCATACGCCTCCTAATTGGTCAGAGGCGAACGGCCCCACCCTGCGGAGCTCTGGAAGCAGCAGGCGGGCCTCGCCAAGACGCAGTGGCGGCTCTCGGTGTCGCCGGGTTGGCCAGGGGTAACGCGAGCCGAAGCCGGGCAAAAGGCGCCCGCCACGGTACCCGCGCGCTGCTAGCGCCCTAGACCTGACTACCGGCCGAGGCCCTCCCTGACGCTGTCCCCGCCACCGTCCCCGCCCCTCCACCCTTTGTGCCGCCGCCGCTCGGCGCCTGGGTCTCCGCGGGTCCCCGGCCCGGCCATACCTCGGGGGCGCTCCAGGCCCCGCGTGGGCGCCAGCCGGCGGCCGATGGCGAAGGGTCGCCGCGCGAGCGGAGGCGCTGCAGCCAGAGTTCGCGATACGGGAGGCCCGGCCCGCCTCCGCCGCATTGTCCCGGGCCCTGTGCCCGGGCACTGAGTCTCGCCGCAACACCCGCCCGCCGCCCGCTGGGCCATGCGGAGAGCCGCCGGGATGGAGGACTTCTCCGCAGAGGAAGAGGAACCTTGGTACGACCAGCAGGACCTGGAGCAAGGTGAGCGCCAGGATGACCAGAGTAGGAAAGCGGGGTGCGCCCCGCCACCCGGTCCGCTACTCCATTGTTGGGCGGTATCACCCCAGGGAGGGCTGGGCTGGATCCGGCGCGCCCGACTCTGAGTGATGCGTTTGGAGAACTGGATGTGAAGAGAGGGGGCGCTGCCCGGGAAGCCACGGCCCGGACCGCCCGAGACCTACAAAAGTCCGGGGTGGGGGTGGGGGACTTCATATTCCCCCAGGCGATGGGGTATTCGTCATCCAGCTCACCCATCCCATCGTGGAAGCAGCAACTGCCCTGCCGCCCCTGGTATTGTTAGGGACCTGAGTACTGGCGGGGAGTCTTGGAGGCGGGAGATGGGGACGTTTTGCTGCGAGGGGGTTGGTGGTGGTAGTGGTGGTGCTGGGTATGTCAAGGGAAGTTATCATTCCAAATGCAGTAGCACTTGTCCCCTCTGGAATTTCTGAGCTCTAAGATTCCCAGAAAGTTTCCCCAACTCGCTTTTTACCCAGGGAGGAGTAGTTCAGGGACCCTGCCAGTTAAGAAGGGTAAGGCTGAGTCTCCAACCTGCGTTCAGGAGAGGGAAGTCCTGGCTCTTCCCTTCCTGGGCTCCTTTCCTAATGGCTCATGGTTTGAAGGGCTTCGAATTTGGGGATTCTGGACAGTGTGCCATGTTAGAGCCGGAGTAAAGAGAAAACCATCTCTGCCACCCCTATCATATCTGATGGCAGAAAGGGCGACTGGAAGGGGGTTAGCTGGTGATGAGGTGGCCAAAGTGACATCACTGGGAGTAAGAGGCGGGGCTGTTGGGACAGGAAGGAGGAGGCCTATGGGAGTGGAGTCAAATCCACCCTCTCCTCCCACAAGATGCCTCAGTCAGAGCTGCAGGCGGTGAGGAACTATGTCCAAGGATAAGTGACCTTCCCAAAGTCACCTGCAAGCTGGGAAGGTATGGGCACAAGTCTGGTACAATTTGTGCCATATCACCCTATTCTGGTGTACTCAGGCTCTGGTCTCCATCCATCCCGCCCAAGAGGAGTGGCTTTGCCCCAGTGAGAGAATCTCACTGGGATCTGTCTCCCCAGATCCTGCAGCCTTTGTTTCTAGCCCTGACCCACTTCCCTATTCAGCCAAGATTCACTGGCAGATGAGGCTCTGTCCTTGCGCTCAGCACTGTGGGTTAATCAGAGCCTCTAGGGTACTAGTGTGGAACTGGCAGTGCTGGGCTAGACCTTGCCATGGTCCATGCCCTGGACTCTAACCTCAACTTCCCAGCCTCCCTGCCTGGAGATGCCCTGTAATGACTATGACAATCCCCTCCTCCATACTGGCCATTCCCCAAAATCTTTTCCACAAATACCTAGCAGGTGCCACTTAAGTGCCAGACACCACCCTGAGAGCTGGTCATAGCTAAAGCCCTGACGCTTAGGTATACCCTGTATGGGAAGAAGCTGGGCTTGTAACTAAATGCACGAGGTACAGCATTATAGGCATAGGAAGCGGTGGGGAGCCTGGAAGAGGCAGGCTTAGAAAGAAAGACTGGAAGCTGAGTTCTTGGGAAGATGCCTGTCAGGAAGGCAGATACTAATATTATTACTGTCTCATTTAATTCCTGCACCCCTAATAAAGGCTTTGACCCCATACCTGGCCCAGATGTGGGAGGAAGGAGCAGGGAGTAAAGATGGGAGATGTGTGGTTTCTCAAGAGGGAGAGGTATCCGAGATCCCAGCTGGGTCAGACAGCCATGCTCTGGGGCTAGGTGAGGGACGGGCCCTGTAGGTCCCTACTTCTCTCACCCTGCTGATGGGTAGCAATTGGCCTAGCCCAGCAGCCTCAGAGGTGGCCAAAGCCCAGGAATGAGGAATGAGATAGTTTCAGAGGAAACTGGAGCTTTTTGCGCTTTTTTTTGTCTACTTGCCAAGGGCCAGTTGTGTGCTGAGCCTGTGGACATAGTTTCTACTCTAAGGGACACTATTACATCAGAGGAAACAGAAATGAGATGGAACTGACAGTTGTGTCAGAGTGTGAGGGGTTCTGCAGCTCCTCACTCAGTGACAGTGAGAACAGAGACTCAGGTTTATGCCAAGACCCCTTTGAGCTACATAGCAGAGAGAGGTTCTCTAAGCAGAAGAAGGGAGGAAGGAAGGAAGGAAGGCAGGCAGGCATTCCAGGGGAAGGGATACTTGTACCATGGTACCAAGACATGGAACGACTAGAGAAGACTGGAAAGTAGGTGGGGAGGAGGAGCCCCAGGCACAATTATGGAGTCACCCACCACGCGCCCACCTCCCACTCTCCCTCTGGGGGCCGGGCATGGCGACCTGATGGTGGGATGGAACTCAGGCCAAAGTCTAGCCACATTGGGGGTCAGATGGCAGTTGCATCTCCTTTCCCTATATCCAAACCCCAAATTCTCATCTGTCCTACTGCTGCCTGGTTGCCTGGGTAGGATCTAGGAAGAGATTTTCTCTGGTAGCCACCTGGTCTCCCCTCCTTGTCTGTTTCCTCCTGTCTCAAGGGTTGTCCTCATTTCACTTTATAGGAGTTTGGCCATAGAGATCCTGTTTGACTTTGATGCTGCTCTGTCCCAGTGGAGGGGGCCAGCTGGGACATGTGAGGTCCTAGATTTTCACTGTGTTCTCTCTGCCCACTGCCACAAGCACCTGTAAAAATAGAAAAAGCCATTAATTATTAAACACTGACATTCTCTCTCTGCCCACCTCCCTCCCCCACCTCAGACAGGTGCAAGGTCTTGTGGGTCCCTCTTTCCAGGCAGAGAGATGGCTGCTGAGTCACAGATTTGAGTTGTGGGACTCTCCGTTCTTGCCTGTCTAGCCTGACCTTGTGTTCTCAGCCTCAGGAGAGCTCTGCCATGGTAGGGGCAGGGAGTTCCTTCCTTCCTCCCTGCTAGTCACCCCAAAGGTGCCTGACTTTCATTCTACACAGAGTTCTTGACAGTTTTACTCTAGAACCTGGGGGTGAGGGGCGCATCCCTGCCAGGTGGTAACTCACCCCTTTACCTTGTCTCCTCTTCCCTATATGGATTCCGTTTCCCACCTCTTTGCTCTGTTTTAGCCCAGCCAGTGAGGGGCCGTGAGATTTTGAGATTTCTTTCCAAAGACATCCCTTCAGCTCCTGAGTCATCCCTTCTCAGGCCTCTGGGGCTCTGCTTAACATAATACCACTAATGTCCCCAAAAGGAGACCCCAGAAAATCCCATTGTCCAGGCAAGGGAGGTGCCAACCTAGACTCCATACCTTCCCTGGCCCTATGCAGTGTGGTCATTAATCTGGCCAGGGCAAGCCGTTAGCTAGTCACTTAGCCTCTATTCCCTGGGCTTCACCAGCTCCCCATTCTCCTACTCCCAGGCCTCCGTGACCAAGCCTAGAACTGGCACCTGGTGCCAGCCCTCACTCTTGGCTCCACTCAGCCCCCTATGCTGCAGCTTCTTGACTCTTCCTTAGACCCCCTCCTGGCAGCTTGGACCAGCTTAGTTTGCACTGGGCTCCAGTTTCCCTGAAACAGTCTGAGATAAACAGTTTCTATTGTGTTTTCCCTTTCTCCCCATCCCTGAATTACTAGGAGGCCCAGGTCACATTGTCTGCCCTTCAAGGACAACCTCGGTTTATAGAGGTATATCCTGCCTGGCCCACCAGGGTTAGGAGTACACACACACACACATGAAAGGAGTATACACACAGCCCAGATGCTCACTTGGAAGGAGGGCATGATGTTGTATTGCACTGGCCTTTTCTCCCTCCACCTCTGTGGCCCTGGACTCTACTTAAGCTGCATGGGTTTCATGCACATGAAGATGTCCCCTGATACCACTGCAGGGGAGAAATCTGTAGCAGTGGTTTCTTCACAGATCACTAACCATTTGGGGGGCGAGGGGAAGGGTCCCTCTGTTCTTTTTCTCTCATACCTGAACTACTGGATACTGTTTGGGGGTGAGCTAAATGTTTGCCATCCCACTGGAGGGACTAGAAATCTCATCACCGACTGCAGGTGGTCTTGCGGTGCTCTCCACTTTCTGCCAAGCACAGTGTAACACAGAGCTGTAGTTCAACTTCACACCACTTTGTAGATGCCTCCAGACTTTCTCCACCTGATAGTCAATAAATTCAGGCAGCAAGTATCCTTATTCTCTTACTAGGTTTATGTTAGGTAACTAGTTTTTCTTGGCATCCTCATCAGGTTAATTGCTCAAGGCTAAAGGTTCTTATCTGTGATGTAATTTAGTTTAGTTTTGTGTGTGTGTGTGTATGTGTGTGTAGATAGAGTCTCACCCTCGGTAGAGTGCCGTGGCGTCACACAGCTCCCAGCAAACTCCAGTTCTTGGGCTTAGACGATTCTCTTGCCTCAGCCTCTCAGTAGCTGGGACTACAGGCGCCTGCCACAATGCTCAGCTATTTTTTTGTTGCAGTTTGGCCAGGGCTGGGTTTGAACCCGCCACTCTCTGTATATGGGGCCAGCGCCTGACCCACTGAGCCACAGGTGCCGCCCGTTTTTTTTTGTTTGTTTTGTTAATGGCTAAGGTAGGTGTCTGGGGAAGCTGCTTTTGTTTTTCCAGGCCAAGTGTTGTTACAGCCTTGCTCTAGGATAGCAGCTTTGTACTCCTTCTCCAGATGACATTTGGGCATGAGCCCCTCCTCTGGCTGAGGCCCAGCTGGGGAGGCTCCCCTTTGGCTGTTTCACAGCTGGCCTCTGTATATAGGAGCAGTTTCAGAGCTCAGGCAGCTTGGCCTTTTGTCCAGGCCTGGTGCCTGATCAAGCCCCTCTGGCTTTCATAAGGTGACTCAGTTCTGCCCCCAGCTTGAGGGAAAGAAACCCCATATAATTTCATCTGTGCCCCAGGCCTGTCTCAAAGCATAGCTAAGGGCTCAACTGAAACAACTGTATTTAGGAAGCTTGCCAGAAAGGAGTATAGAACCTATCCATCCTTTAGGGACCCTAGAATTATTACTGTGTCTAAAAAGGCAGAGTAGGAAAGAGTTGAATGCCTAGGTCACATCATACTGACCCCAGCAGAGCTGTCTTTATGCATCTTGATTGGGATTTGCACCATCAGCCTAGATTAAGAGTTATTTAAGAAACAGCGTCATAAAGTGAAAAAGACCAAAGCTTCCTAGCCAGTCTTTTGGCAGAATGAATCAAAAAGGCCTACTCGGGCAGTGCCTGTGGCTCAGTGGATAGGGTGCTGGTCCCGTATACTGAGGGTGGCGGGTTCAAACCCATCCGCAGCCAAACTGCAATAAAAAATAGCCAGGCATTGGCGGCTCCTGTGGCTCAAAGGAGTAGGGCGCCAGCCCCATATGCTGCAGGTGGCAGGTTCAAACGCAGCCCCGGCCAAAAAAACTGCAAAAAAAAAAAAAAAAATAGCCGGGCATTGTGGTGGGCGCCTGTGGTCCCAGCTACTTGGGAGGCTGAGGCAAGGGAACATCTAAGCCCAGGAGTTGGAGGTTGCTGTGAGCTCTGTGATGCCACAGCACTCTACCGCGGGCGAAAAAAAAAAAGCATACTCTTTGTCCCAGAAAAGTGTCCTAAGGAAATAGGCAATGTTTGCACAAAGGTTTTTTTTTTTTTTGTAAAGACAGAGTCTCACTTTATTGCCCTTGGTAGAGTGCTGTGGCATCACACAGCTCACAGCAACCTCCAGCTCTTGGGCTTAGGCTATTCTCTTGCCTCAGCCTCCCGAGTAGCTGGGACTACAGGCGCCCACTACAACACCTGGCTATTTTTCTGTTTTTGCAGTTCAGCTGAGGCCGGGTTTGAACCCTCCACCTTCAGTATATGGGGCTGGCGCACTACTCGATGAGCCACAGGAACTGCCCTGTACAAAGGTTTTTAATACAACGAAATTAATTACAGTTTTTTTTTTTTTTAGACAGAGCCTCAAGCTGTCACTCTGGATAAAGTGCTGTGGCATCACAGCTCACAGCAACCGCCAATTCCTGGGCTCAAGCAAGTCTCTTGCCTCCACCTCCCAAGTAGCTAGGACTACAGGCGCCCACCACAACGCCTGGCCATTTTTTGGTTGCAGCTGTCATTGTCGTTTGGCGGCCTGGGCTGGATTCGAACCCGCCAGCTCAGGTGTACGTGGCTGGCGCCATAGCCCGTTGAGCCACAGGCACCAAGCCTACAGTTTTGGTTTAAATAGGGTAAAAATTGAAAGACATTCTAAAGGTCCAATACTAAGGACTATTTAGGGACAGCTATATAGATGCTTATATATAATAGAATATTCTTGGGTGGCACCTGTGGCTCAAAGGAGTAGGGCACCGGCCCCATATGCCAGAGGTGGCAGGTTCTAACCCAGCCCCAGTCAAAAACAGCAAAAAAAAAAAAAGAATATTCTACATTCACTAAAAATTATCATATAGGTTGGGCACATTGACTCACATTTGTAATCCTAGTAATCTAGGAGGCTGAGATGGGACGATCCCTTGAGCTTAGGAGTTTGAGATCAGCCTGAGCAACAGTGAGACCCCATCTCTAATAAAAAATAGAAAAATTAACTAGGCCTTATGGTGGGCATCCTAGAGTCCCAGCTACTCAGGAGGCTGAGGCAAGAGGATCACTTGAGTCCAGTTTGAGGCTGCTGTGAGCTAGGCTGACTCCATGGCACTCTAGCCTGGGCAACAGAATGAAACTTTGTCTCAAAACAAAACAAAACCAAAACATTATCAGGCTGGGCACAGTGGCTCACACCTGTAATCCTAGTACTCTGGGAGGCCGAGGCAGGTGGATTGTCTGAGCTCACAGGTACAAAGACCAGCCTGAGCCAGAGTGAGACCTCATCTCTAAAAAGAAAAAAAATAGCCAAGCATTGTGGTAGGCGCCTGTAGTCCCAGCTACATGAGAGGCTGAGGCAAGAGAATCGTTTAAGCCCAAGAGTTTGAGGTTATTGTGAGCTATGATGCCACAGCACTCTATCAAGGATGACAAAGTGAGACTCTGTCTCAAAAAATGATCATATAGATTTATGTTGACACAAGAAGCTACCCATGCCATATTGATAAATGAAAAAAGCAGGACCAAGCTTGGCGCCTGTAGCTCAAGCTGCTAAGGTGCCAGCCACATATGTCAGAGCTGGTGGGTTCAAATCCAGCCCAGGCCTGCCAGGTGTTGTGGTGGGCACCTGTAGTCCCAGCTACTTGGGAGGCAGAGGCATTAGACTCGCTTGAGCCCAGGAATTGGAGGTTGCTGTGAGCTGTGATGCCACGGCACTCTCTCCAGGGTGACAGCTTGAGGCTCTGTCTCAAAAAAAAAAAAAAGGAAAAGAAATCCTTGTGCCATGAGCTCAAAGTTGGGGAGATGAACAAGCTAAATGAGTAACTTTTTTGGTAATTTAGATGGTGCTAAGTGCTAAGAAGAAAAATTACTCTAGGGAAAGAGTGCAGGGCAGTGGAAGATGCAACTTTGAATCAAGTAGAGAAAGACCCCTGGAAGGGGTGATATTTAAGCACAGACTTGAAGGAGATTGGGGGAAAGCCCCAGGAGTGTCAGGAAAGGACCAGAAGAGACAGTGCAGAGGCTCAGCTCCTGCCTTATGTCTCCTCCCAGGCCTGGAGATTCCCTGTATCAGGTCACCTGGGGGTCTCCAGGGCCCTGCCCAGAGTGGATGCTCTTCACATTAATGGGGGTTCTCTGTCATTGTTCTCATGCTGCTCACGTTTCTCCCATCCTCTGTCCCCTCCCCACAGACTTGCATCTGGCTGCAGAGCTGGGGAAGACTCTGCTTGAGAGGAACAAGGAGCTAGAGGAGTCCCTGCAGCAGATGTACTCCACCAACGAGGAACAAGTGCAGGAGATCGAGGTGAGGGGCCACCCAGGCCCTGCACATACTTGGCCCGCCCAACAAGGGTCCTTGGCCCATGTATGCCTTTGTGCAACTTAGAAAAAGGCACCTATAAAGCCTCTTGCTATTGCAAAAAAAAAAAAAAGAAAAAGGCACCTGCTTAGCAAACCTTGGCCCAACAGCTTTGTGCAGTTCACAACCTGCACAACTATCCTAGGCAGCCCTATGGCACTATCTTTAGCCCTCAATCAGCTGAAGACAAATACTTGAAAGCAAACCTGTCCTTAGAAGTGAGAGAAGGGCCCAAGCAGAGATATTTGCCCCTGCCACCTTCTAAATGGTTACTCATTCCCCCTTGGCCCCCAGTACCTGACCAAGCAGCTGGATACTTTGCGGCATGTGAATGAGCAGCACGCCAAAGTGTACGAGCAGTTGGACCTGACAGCCCGAGACCTGGAGCTGACCAATCAGAGGCTAGTGCTGGAGAGTAAGGCTGCCCAGCAGAAGATCCATGGGTGAGGGCCTGGCTGAGGGTTGGGGAGTGGACAAGGGAGAGGCCCAGGGCTGGGTGTGCACATGGGTCTATCGACTGGCAGGTATGACTCATGCATTTTTCCCCACAAACCTAGGATAATAGTGAACTTGCCCTTGTCTATTTTTTATGGATCGACATTTAGGCCATAACCTTTCTTTAAACACCAACTACACACCAGGGTCTGTTTTGTTTTATTTTGTTTATTTTTTAGAGAAAGAGTCTCACTGATACCCCAACTAGAGTGCAGTGGCGTGATCATAGCTTACTGTGGCCTCAAATTTCTAGACCCAATCCATCCTCCTGTTTACCAGGTAGCTAGGAAACAGGTGCATGCTATCACGCCTGGCTGATTTTGAATTTTTTTGTAGAGATAGGGTCTTGTTGTGTTGCCCAGGCTGGTCCCAAACTTTTGCAGGATCTGTTTTAGATACCAAGGATATAATGGTAGAGATACAAAGATGCTCACCCACCCTCTGGGTGCTCACAGTCTGGGAGAGAAGGCAGGCATATAAATATTGTATAAAAGTGCAGGATGATGAGTGATAGAGGACTATACAAGAAACTGAGGTGGCAAAGAAAAGTGATCAACTCAGTCGAGAGATGTGGAAGAAGAGTAGGTCCTCGGGCATGCAGAGAGTTCCCCTTCTAACCCCAGGACCAGGCAGCTCGGGTACCTGTTATCCCATACCCCACATCCCTCCATCTGCAGAGAGCCAGGGCTGCAGTGAGGGAGTCTGGCTTGCTCCCCTTAAAACCTCTCCTTTGTGTGTACCCTGCACCTCCCACCCCTAGGCTGACAGAGACCATTGAGCGCCTGCAGGCCCAGGTGGAGGAGCTGCAGGCCCAGGTGGAGCAGCTGAGGGGCCTGGAACAGCTGCGAGTGCTCCGGGAGAAGCGGGAACGCAGGCGCACCATCCACACCTTCCCCTGCCTCAAGGAGCTGTGCACCAGCCCCCGGTAGGTGAGGGTGGTACTTGGTGTCTCTGAGTCCCCAGGGCAGGGGAGAGAGGCAGCAGGTGGGAACAAGAGTTGATGGATCGTCCAGGTCATGGGAGAAACTGGTACTGTTAGGCTGCCATGATCATCACCAAGTGCTAATTTAATTCTCACAACAACACCATGAGGGGTGTTTTATTATGCCCACTAGACACAGATGAGAAAATTGAAGCTCAGAGGTCAGGCAAGGTGGCTCACCCCTATAATTCTAGCACTCTGGGAGGCCGAGGTGAGTGGATCACCTGAGCTCAGGAGTTCAAGACCAGCCTGAGCAAGAGCAAGATTCCCATCTCTACTAAAAATAGAAAAACTAGTCAGACATGGTGGCAGGCGCCTGTAGTCCTACCTACTGGGGAGGCTGAGGCAAGAGGATTGTTCAAGCTCATGAGTTTGAGGTTGCTGTGAATTATGATGCCATGGCACTCCACCTAGGGCAACAGAGTGAGGCTCTGTCTCAAAAACAACAACAATAAAAAACAAACCTGAAGCTCAGAGGTTATATGTTTTATCCAAGGTCACTTGTTTAGTAAGAGGTACAGCCAGAATTCTAACCCAGGAGGGGTTAACCAGTGTACTTTTCATTTCCCATTAAATCTAAGACTGGACAACTACTTAATAATGTAAGAATGTATGTCACATTATTTAGTGGGTGTTTCAATGAGAGTCCTGGCGGGCAACAATGCCTCACACAGAATAACAGGGGAGAAGTTAAAGAAGAGGTGTGGACTACAGTGCCCCAGGACTGCAGCAGAGAGAGGAGCTGCTCCCAGCCCTAGACAAGGGGCAAGGGGAAGGGAGGTTCGGAGAAAGCTTCCTGCCACACTAGCACTAACGTGGAAAAAACTCAAGGAGGATGTACCCCGCAGCTTCCCTCTGCCCCTCCCTGCCCCGCCCCCGCCCCCCACCTCTCACTGGCGGAGCTCAGGAGAGAGCCGGGAGACCTGACTGAGGCCATCTGCGGTGGTCTGCCCCCAGGGAGAAGGGTGACGTGTAAAGAGTTGATGAAGCGGGTCAAACAATTCCAAACCAGGGGCCAAGGGAGATGTCAGCGCCAAGGCTGGGCTGTAGGGCCTCGGCGCTGACCTCTGCCCTCTGCCCTCTGCCCCCTACCCCACTGCCTGCCAGGTGCAAGGATAACTTTCGCCTACACAGTTCCTCCCTGGAGCTGGGCCCGCGGCCGCTGGAGCAGGAGAACGAGCGGCTGCAGACCGTGGTGGGGGCGCTGCGCTCCCAGGTGAGCCAGGAGCGGCAGCGCAAGGAGCGCGCAGAGCGCGAGTACACGGCGGTGCTGCAGGAGTACGCGGAGCTGGAGCGGCAGCTGTGCGACATGGAGGCCTGCCGCCTGCGCGTGCAGGAGCTGGAAGCCGAGCTGCTGGAGCTGCAGCAGATGAAGCAGGCCAAGACCTACCTGCTGGGCCGGGAGGACCAGCTGGCCGAGGCTCTGCTGGCGCCCCTCACCCAGGCCCCTGAGGCCGACGACCCCCAGCCGGGCCGCGGGGAGGACTTGGGTGCCCAGGACGGTGTCCCCTCGCCGGCCGCCTCCCCAGGCCACGCAGTGCGCAAGAGCTGCAGCGACACTGCGCTCAACGCCATCGTGGCCAAAGACCCGGCCAGCCGGCACGCGGGCAACCTCACGCTGCACGCCAACAGCGTGCGCCGGCGGGGCATGTCCATCCTGCGGGAGGTGGACGAGCAGTATCATGCGCTGCTCGAGAAGTACGAGGAGCTGCTAAGCAGGTGCCGGCAGCACGGCGCCGGCGTGCGGCATGCCGGCGTGCAAACCTCCCGGCCCATCTCCCGGGACAGCTCCTGGAGGGACCTGCGCGGGGGCGAGGAGGGCCAGGGAGAGGCCAAGGCCGGGGAGAAGAGCCTGAGCCAGCACGTGGAGGCCGTGGACAAGCGGCTGGAGCAGAGCCAGCCCGAGTACAAGGCGCTCTTCAAGGAGATCTTCTCCAGGATCCAGAAGACCAAGGCTGACATCAACGCCACCAAAGTCAAGACGCACAGCAGCAAGTGACCCTTTCCCGGCCGTGCAGCCTCCCCCAGGCTGCAGGTCGTGGAGTCCCGCATGCCCGAGTGTGCAGCCTCTGGTGAGTGAGAGCCCCTTAGCAGCGATACACAGCACCTGGCTGCCCCAGAGGAGCATGAGGAATGGGCCCCTCTGATCGGGGAACACAGAATGTTCCCGTGGGAGGCAACAAACCGGTCCTGCCTCCCAGGAGACCCCAGCCACCTGCATCAACCCAAAGGCGCAGCTCAGTTTCAAAGCCAAACATCCGCACTCTCCCAGGGATCTCCAAGCTCTCCCAGCCTGCAGCTTCCTGACCCTGGGTCTCACCCTCAGATTGGTGGCCAGGCCTCTGAAAGCCTTTTTGGATTATTTGGCTTTTTAATTTTTTTCCAAAGTTTGGTTTTTCTGAGAGATTTGCAATGGAACTCTCCTTGACCCCTTGCCACAACTGGAAACACTTGAAAGGGGCCCCCAGAGGCACCTGTTTTGGGTGTGAGGGGTCTCCTGGACCACCCACTGCTTCTCCCTAGCTGTGATGCTCCCGCATTCCCTTAGCACCAGCTGCCCCACCCCCAGGGTCCTGACTTGGTCAGAGACAGCCCCTGCCATGCAGAGTGGGTGGTCCCAGTCAGGCACCTAGTGCCCCCTGATCCAGCCCTGCCAAGACCTGGCTTCTCAGCCCACAGCAGATCTGTAGCCAATCAGAGTGGGGAAAGAGGGAGCCCCTCAGCACAGCAGTGCACCCTGTTTCCCTCAGAGCCAGCCTCCTTCAGTCCAGCCCTGGAAATGCCTTCTGGGGCCATTAAGTCTTCCAGGGGCTGGGATGGTGGAAGTCCCCATCTGCACACCACCTCTGACTCGCCAAGCTTGGCCTCCCCTCTCTTCACCTGCCCCCATCTCAGGGACCATGATGTCTCATTCATTCTGTGCTCCCCACAGGCCAACCATGGCGCAGGTAACATCTGCAGCCCCCAGAATGTCCTGTGGTTTCAGTGTCCACCCCTATCCCCTCTTCACTGGAGAATGTCTGAAATCCTCACCCCACACCAAGTAGTATTGAACTGGGACATGTTCCCTCTCTCCCATAAAATGCCTGCTCTTAACCTCCCACCTTTGTGGGGGACTTTTGAGGACCCAGCTGGTGTAGAGGTATAATATTTTGGTAAGACTTCAGAAAGTCAGCCTTTAGCTAAGAGATGCCCAGGTCTCCAGCTTGCCTTGGGCAGTCCTTCAGGGCTTTTGGTCCCTTCTGCTGCCCTTGAAACCCTAGAAATCGGAGGAGCCATACAGTCTAGTGGGAGGCCATGGTCCTGGCCTCTGTGCTAGGAACCCATGGGAAACCTTCAAGCCTTATTTATTTCTAAAGGGTAAAGGGGTTTTCTTTTTTTTTTTTTCAATTAACGTGTATTTTATTATTCTTCATTACATTATTTCCCCTCACCCCCTAGTGGTAAGACAGAATTTATTCACAGAAAAGAATACAGAAAACACTAAGGCTCCTGGTAGAGGGAGAGAATTCTAGTGGGGAGAGAGA
>CAUYON010109330.1:0-14180 GCA_963573935.1 Arctocebus calabarensis
AAAGCTTTATCTGGCATAAAAATCTATCTGAACTAGAGTGAGCATAAAATTGTGTGGCTGGGTGCCTGTGGCTTAATGGGCTAAGGCACCAGCCACGTACACCTGAGCTGGCGGGTTCGAATCCAGCCTGGGCCTGCCAAACAACAATGACGGCTGCAACCAAAACATGGCCAGGCGTTGTGGTGGGCGCCTTTAGTCCCAGCTACTTGGGAGGCAGAGGCAAGAGCCTCGCTTGAGCCCAGGAATTGGAGGTTGCTGTGAGCTGTGATGCCACAGCACTCTATCCAGGGTGACAGCTTGAGGCTCTTTCTCAAAAAAAAAAAAAAAAAAAAAAATTGGGTGGCGGGGATGCTGGCTAAACTTAAGGTGATAAAACCTGAGAATCTTTAAGAACTTCAGGCCAAAGCAACCATTAGTTACGTTTAAAAATTAGAAATTGAATAGGGATAATTGCAAAACCCTGCAACAGGATTCCCAAACTAACAGCATGGATAGACTAGGAGGGCCAGGGATGGGGGGACTGCAGTGCAGAGAAAAAGCAGGGTGTCTAGTTAACTGAAAGTTCCCTCTCAGCATAGTAAATCAGCTGTGTCTGAGATGGTGAACTGTTGGTCTCGTTAGCTCAAGATGCCCAGAGCATGTGTGAGAGAGCTGTGCTTAGACCCTGTGCAGGGCTGGGCAGAGTTCTCTTTTTACTGAGTGCCAGGGTAGACACTTTGACTCAGATGAAGGAGCCGAGGATTTATAGCCTGCAAGAAAAAAGACAGGAGAGGTTATGGCAGCTGTCTAAAATTGCCTGAGGGGTTGTCGAATGGCAAGGACGTAGTTTGTTTGTGTGACTCTGGAGGTTGGGGCCGTGGTCAGTCAGAACTTACAGGGACAGAATGAAGGTTCAGTGTTCGTCACAGCTGAAAAACACAGAACTAACGTGGACCGCCTCGTGTGGTAGTGAGTTTCTTGTTACTGGAGATATGTAAATAGAGTCGGGCTGTTGTTTCTATGCAGAGGGGTTATTACAGAGAAGATAGGTTAGATTAGTAATTTTTTGACCTTTTCAGAATCACACACCCTTATTGAAGAAACTGGTGGGAGCTTTGAAATCTCTTCCCAGGAAAATATAGTTAACAAACACCGTTTTGTAAACAAATTCTAGAATTTTTCGGAGGTCCGTTATGAATGGAGAAATGAAATAACTTCCTAACTGTTAGAAATCAATGATTGCAGGCACTCTCATGTCGATCCCTCTTTACCCAGGGCAATAGTTTTGTGGTTCCGTAAAATCTCACTGGATCATACACTTATTTATTCAGTGAGTATTTATGAAGCACTTACTAGACATAAAGAATATAAAAATGAATGCAGCAAAGTGGCTACATAGTCAGACTATGAGGAAGAGCAGTCTAAATCAGGGAAAAGATCTGCCTTCCATAAATGCTGTTTTATTAATTTCAAAAATATACAATAACTGAATTTGTGGCTCTCAAAGGGTTACCAAGCCCTGCTATTTTCAAATTGGCTATGGAGAGAGCCATGGAGGGGCCACACCAGACCCAGCCCCAGCTCATGCGATGGACAGGCCCACCCTCTGCGGAGGGCTCAGGGATGGGTCCCGACAAGCTTTGGTGCCCATGGAAGTGATGTGTTACCCGTCCATTCTCTGCTTCATGTACTCTGTGGACACTTCTGCATGCATTTTAATTACTGCTAAAGTTTTTGAAGCAGTTTTTATTGTAAATAGATTAGACAAAAATCCTTTTGCTGTCATAATCAGGAGATACTTAGGATGGGAATAAGAACAGTTAATTCTCCCTTTAATAATCCCCATTGGCCATCTAAAGCCACCGTAAATAAATACGTATTCTTTGATGTGGTTAATCAATGTATTCTCAATTTTGTGAAGTATGCATATGATAGCTTAAAAAATAGGTATTACTTTTACTTGTGTACAAACATGCCATCAAAGTCAACCCATGCAAATGCATCTTCGAAATAAATCAACTGACTTTTCTCCAACCAGAATGAGAATGTGGCCCCAGAGTTCTAGTGTATATAGAAATTTTGTAGTTGTCACTATCATACCATTACCTTGTTTAGCAAACATTTTATTATAGGTAACGCAGGGTAAGTTGCAGCCCGGCTTATTTGAGTTACCAGAATTGAACTCACGTGTGCTGTTTTTTAAATTTAATCCATGCTGTTAGGGAAGTGTTTTTATTTTATCAGAAATGTCAGAAAGAATACATGCCTAATATTGTTTCCTAGGAATTTGTACATCTTTTAAAGCCAAGCAGTTCTCGTTTTTAATCTGAGTGTTGCCATATCAAGAGTGTCAGAAATAAGAATTGGTTTATTTCTGTGAATAACCTGCAAGGGTTAAAAATACATATTTTTTAGAAGAGAGGTAACGTACTTTGTGGAGAAGCCCCAGACATAACCTATTTGGACGGGCCCTGTGGCTCACACCCGTAATTGCAGCAGTTTGGGAAGCCGAGGTGGGAGGCTCTCTTGAGCTCAGGAGTTCCAGACCAGCCCAAGCAAGAGTAAGATCCCCACCACCTCTACTAAAAGATAGAAAAACTAGCCAGGTATTGTGGCGGGCACCTATAGTCCCAGCTACTTGGGAGTCTGAAGCAAGAGAATTGCTTGAGCCCCAGAGTTTGAGGTTGCTGCGAGCTGTGATAATGCCACATCACTCTAGCCTGGGTGACAGAGTGAGACTCTGTCTCAACCAAAAAAAAAAAAAAAAAAAAGTAAACATGTATTAAGAGTGGGGAAGGATTTATGAGGGGCTTTGTGTGTGAGTGTGTGTGTGTTTTAGTGCAGTAATGTATTCTGTGCTCAGTACTTATTTAACCCTTACGATACCTCCCAAGGGCATTGGTTCCTAAAAGAAATCTTACTAGTCCATTTAAAACAACAATTTTGGCCACTCTGCCAGACTGGGGACAGCTTTTAACTTTGTTATATAGGCATAATAATTATGTTTCTTACTGGTAATGATTATGCTCTCCGTGTGATCATCTGTACGGAAATGCCTTTTGGATGTTGAATGATACACTCCATGGTATAATCCTTCTGAATGTTGTGAAGTGGGATTTCCCTCTGAGGGTCCTACACTTTAGGGTGGGAACAAACCAGTGGGTAACTGAGTATAAGTAAAATCGAGCTTAATTTAGTCGTCTTTGTTAATGAAACAGAAATGTTTAACGTGTTGAACATGTTTTAAAATTGTAGAAACGGGTGACACCTGTGCCTCAAAGGAGTAGGGCGTTGGTCCCATATGCGGGAGGTGGCGGGTTCATACCCAGTCCTGGCCAAAAACTGCAAATAAATATATAAATAAATAATAAAAAAAAGCTATAGAAACTATAATAAAAGAAATATTTGCAAGAATAGCTCAGCAGCTAAGGCACCAGCCACATATACCAGAGCAGGCAGGTTTGAATCCAGCACGGGCCTGCCAAACAACAATGACAACTACAACCAAAAAAATAGCTGGGAGTTGTGGTGAGCTTCTGTGGAGCTAATTGGGAGGCGGAGGCAAGAGAATCGTTTAAGCACAAGAAGTTGAGTTTGCTGTGAGATGTAACGCTACGGCACTCTACCCAGGGTGACAGCTTGAGACTGTCTCAAAAAAAAAAAAATAACAAAAAGAAAAAGAAAATAACCTTAACACGATCCTACCATCTTTGCACAATTCTTAGTGTCAGCCTCATGTGGTGGGGGAAAGAATGGGGGAGTTAATATTTGTAAAGCTCTAGAACAGTGCTTTAGCCACACTAAGGAACATAGAAATGTTTGCTATTTTTATTATTGTTATTAATTCCCTATCAATTTTTGTCTGTTTGCATAACTGACATTTTTCAACTGCTTTACAATGGACAAAACACAGATGTTTGTTGAGTGATCCACTATTTACACATGTGACTCTGAGCAAGGCCAAAGCCACCCATCTCACATTCTCTCTTGCGCCCACCTGCCTTTCTGTCTCGGAAATGTGGGTAGTCCCTGACTTAGAATGGCTTAATTTATGATTTTCATCTTGACAGTGGCACAAAAGCGATCCACATTCAGTAGCAGCTGTACTTTATGTATCTATACCACCATTCTGTTTTTCACTTTCAGTACAGTATTCAATAAATTACGCGAGATGTTCCACACTTTATTAGAAAATCAGCTTTGTGTTAGATGACTTGGTCCAGCTGATGTGTTTAAGGTAGGCTGGGCTAAGCTATGTTTTCCGTAGGTTACATGGATTAAGTGCATTTTTGACTTAGGATATTTTCGATTTTTGATGGTTTTCTTAGGATGTAAGCTCATGGTAAGTGGAGAAGTATCTGTGTAACATAGGAAAAAATCGAACCGTCTTACAAGAAACAAAGTGAACAAAGCCAGGGCCTGGAAGTCGGCTTTCCCCTGCAGTTATGGGTCTCAGCTGGAAATAGCGGAAGGCTGCCAGGAGGAGAGAGCGGAGCAGTGGGGTGGGGAGAGGCAGTGCTGGAGGGAGCAGCTGGACCCCTGGAAGGGACACAGAGAGATAATAGGAGAGGGGAGGTGGAGGACATGCCAAGGGGGAAGGAGAATTGAGACAGGAAGGAAGGGAAGGGAAGCTCTTGGAGAAGAAAAACCAGAATGGATTTTTAAAGAGGAGGCAAGAGAAGTGGGTAAAAAAGCTTTCCTAATTCTAGAACTGGGAGAGTGGGAGTTCCTGGCTCTATGTCCCGCAGAACTTGTAAGCACGTGTGTATGGCTGCAAATCCTTAAACTTTAGAGATTGTTCTAAATGGGGTGACCCCAGCAGGCCTGGGCCTGACGGGTAGGAGCCGTTCTTGGGGTTCTGTCTGGGCTGCCCAGAGCTTTCTCCCACCAAGGCTGGATGAAATCAGGCAGGGGGCCAAGTGAGGCCTGGGGGCTGAAATGTTCCTCCCTCGGTCTGGGGATTTTCCAAAGACTCACATTAGTTTTTAATCAAAATGGAGAAGAATTTAGCTCCGAGTTTTCCCTCAGATATAAAGGATTATTTATATACTTTTCCCTTCTGCACAGCCAGCCCTGAGATTTGCAAATGTAGTGTTTGGATAGCAATATCAGGGAGTTAATTGGTTTTTCTTTTACTGTGCTTGAATATAAAAATACACTCTGTATTTGATTAGGGAACAGGGAGTAGTTAAGGAAAAGAGGAATATATAACAGTGGAAGAAGTTAGCATGTACTGAGCGCCTAGCGCCGGGCAGGTGGCAGCCTCTGTCATGAGCACTGTTTATTTATTTAATTAATTAATTAATTATTTTTATTTTTACATATACATGTGTTAATTAGGTTTCCACTTTTTGCCTTCACAGAATTTAAAAGGCTTAAAATTTAATAACAATATGAATATGAATATAAAATTTAATAACAATATGAATAATGAATATGAAATATGAATGTTTAAGATAAGGACTAGAAACAAAAACTACGTACAGAATAAAAGAAAATACATTCAGAAAAGAAAACAATTACTGCATCAAAATATTAAGCAATATTAATAATAATAATGCCAAGAAAGTAACGTTCACATTTTCAAATAAGAGTATGTCATTATAGAGTGCTTTGACTCTGAGGCTCAGTATGAAGTCATCAGTTAACTTCTTATTTTTTTTCCCAAAGTCTCAAAAAATAGACAACTAATATTATATAAATAAAAGTAAAAGAGAGTTTCAAAAAGCAGATCATGCCAAATCTTATAGACAACAGAAAAAGAAGAAGTATTTCAAAATCATTCTACTTGGTCTGGATGCACCTGATGTTGAAATTGGACTTGAGCACTGTTTATACCTTCCTAGGCTGGCTTTATGATCAGGTGGCTTACGAAACACGTAACACAGGGGACCGAATTATCATTTGGTTAATCTGAGTGGAGGTGACAACTAATTCACAAATGCCATTTGTTTCCAGCCAAGGCCATAAAAAGAGTTTTCCAGTGAGGTCCTACTAGGTTGATTGGGATAAGGGACGAGATATTGGGGTTCAAGTCATAGCTGATAACAAATGGGCATTTTCAGGAATGTTTCTTTAAGCCCCATTCTTCCTGGGGTGGGCTATTGAAAGAGCTAAGGATCTGAGTTCTTCTGATTCTTTCATCACAGATGATTTGTGCACATGTACTTGTTTGTATTGTCACAGTGAATTAATGGTTGTTTCTCGTTTTCTAGATTGAAATACCCTTGAGGTGAGGCTGTATCTCCAGTCCTCTCTGCAGTATAATCCCCAGCAGAGGGTCAAGTAGATAAGTGACAGAATTTCATAATTTGATGATTTATTTTACTTTTTTCTTTGCTTATATAAAATACTCTTAATGTTGGGATAATAACACATTTCAAAAGTTTTCATGTTCACAGAATCACAGAATCAACGATTACTCAAAAACTTTAGAAGTGGGATTTAGATCTTATACACACACACACACACACACACATATATAAAACTCATGATCAATTAGTGTAGAGTCTTGCTCCTATTTATAGGAGTTATAAGAACAATCCACAAAAATGTTCATGTCATACCACTTTGAATTTCTTCTAAAAACTTGAGTGCTAAGTTAAAAAATAAAACAATTCTTGACAGTTAATATTAAAACCATCTAATGATAAATGAATTCTGTTAAGATTTTTAAAATTAATTGGATGAATGTCCTTAATACAGTGTTCAATTATCCTGAGAATTTGCATAATAAAATGCAGTAGTTTGTGCTGAGATTAGTTTGACACAATTGCCATTAACAGCTTCTTAGCACTTGACCAGCTCATCTAGTCACTCTGCCCTCAAAAAAAGAGGATGCTGAGGGCAGGTAGGGACCTTTGCAAGTTAGACGCTACAGAAATCATCATGCTGAGTTAGTCTTTCATTTGTCGGTGTTGAGCAAGATGTTATGATCTTTTCAATTCAATGCTAGCCCTTCAAACTCTGAGTGGTTAATCAGATAGCAGTCTTTACTAAGATGAAGAGGGTCCTAGTAAAGTAGGGCTCGGAAGCATGTTTGGGCCTGGTGGAAAAAAATTATTTCATGGGTAGCACCTCTGACTCAAGGAGTAGGGCACCAGCTCCATATGCCAGAGGTGGTGGGTTCAAACCCAGCCGCGGCCAAAAACTGCCAAAAAAACCAAAAAACAAAAAAGGAAATCATCATGCTAAGTTAATCTTTCATTTGTTGGTGTTGAGCAAGATGTTATGATCTTTTCAATTTAATTCTAAGCCTTCAAACTCTGAGTGGCTAATCAGATAGCAGTCGTTACTAAGATGAAGAGGGTCCTAGTAAAGTGGGGCTTAGAAGGACATTTGGGCCTGGTGAAAAAAAATTATTTCATGGGTAGCACCTGTGGCTCAAGGAGTAGGGCACCAGCCCCATATACCAGGGGTAGTGGAGTCAAGCCCATCCCTAGCCAAAATGCAAAAAAAAAAAAAAAATATTTCAGGTACTCCAACAAAGATGGCTTGGCTAAAAGTTTTCAAATGGGATTTGTAAATAAATTCAGGCCCTGGCCTACTTCCTAACTGCTGGGCTGGACAATCTGTACCAGATTTCTCTTCTTATGACAGGAAAAGTCTGTGGATTCAGGAATTAGAGCTGTTCAAAGGGAATGGGGCATTGAAGCAGGGCGTTCTCCATCACCAGAGGGTGCAAGCAGAGGATACACAAACTTTTTTCAGGGATTTTTCAGAAAGATGCTTATTTTTTAAGTGGGAAGTTTGAGCTGGATTACTTCAAATATTCTTTTATAGTCCTTTTGTCAAGATTCCATGATTGTGTGATAAAAGCAGGGAATTGTTATGCACCAAGTCACATGAATGACTTTGAAATGGTGCTTACACATTTAATACTGGAATTTTCTCTTTTAGCTAAAACTTATATGAGCCCATATGAGCCACCCAAACTATACCGAAATTAAAAAGTAACTTTAACACTTAAAAACATCTTCCACTTAGTATATATGAGGGCATACTCAGATCAAATGTCTTTTGTTAGTAAAATGGAAACACGGATTAATTATCATGTACTTTAAAATACTATTGATAATTTTACAATTTTGTGGTGCTGAAGGGGACAATATTAAGGAGATGGGAACTGATTTTCATATTATACACTTACATGCCAGGTATCATGTTATATGCTGTGGATATAAAGTTTTATAAACCCTGTTTCCTCTTACAATGCAATGGAGGAGATAAATAAAATTATATTTTTATGCAAAAAGTACATGATTAGAGGTATGCAGACATTTCTATGCAAGCATCTAATGGAAGGGAAAGCCAGAGAAAGCTTACTACTGGAAGTGGTTCTAGAAATGAGTTTTACATTTGATTTTAGCCAAAAGGGCAAGAAGCGATTAGAAATGAGTTTAAAGCATGAGAAATTAGCAAGATAAGGGATGGGGAAGACTCTTCAGGGAGAAAAGTACTGCTGGAACCGCATTTCTCTCTTCTTGACTTTTTCAAAGGAATCTTTTTGTTTGTTTTGCCTCTGGGCTCTACGTTTCTAGAACAGTGATGAAAGGAGATAGAGCACTTCATTTTTAGTTATCTTTAAGGCTCTGGATTATTCCTGGTCCATCAGCAAAGTCAGTCTCATTAATGTGCCGTTTCTCTGCACGTGTGTGTGTGACTCTCAGAGTTGGACAGACTGTGCATCACTCACCTCCAGCAGGTGTGTGGACACCTGGCTAAGGAACAAGGACACTCAGAGCCACGCTGGACGGGTCAGTTTTCTCCAGCAGCAAGCCATTGGAAGCACTGTTCTCTTTCACATAAATGCGTGCATCAGGGAGCGAAATTACCTTCAGTCTTAAACTGGGAGCCTTGGAGTATGAGGTCCACATCCACAGGCCCTTTTTCTCTTTTTCTCCACTGAGCTTCACCTCCCTGGGCACTGGGCAGAAAGCTGCCTGGGCAGGCAGATACTCTGAAACCTTAGTCCGGGAGGACAGATGAGCCTGCGCACGTGTGTGTTGCGTGTACACGTGTGTGGTCTGTGTACACGCAAGTGTGCGTGTACCAACCCTGATCCGTCAGCCATGGCAGTGTAGACGAAAAGAGAATGCTGTTGCTGATGAGTTCTACCTGATGAGATGGAGCCGCACTGGGGCCAGGATTTAGTACTGCAGATCTTCTTGTTCTTCCGCACAAAAGCCCCAGCAGGGTAGGAAGATGTCCGGGCCCTGCTCCAGGCCCTCGTCTCGCCTCCTCCTTCTGCAACATCAAGAGCCTCTCTGCCCTGCCTGGTTCACGTCCCGTAAGGACCCATCCACCCGCGGCTGATTGCCGACTGCTATCAGGGTTGTTACTGCACAGAGTTCTTCATATTTTTCTGGGTTTTCTCAGTTTCTCTGCCGCTGTTCCAAGCTCAGATTTTAAGGTGTTTGTAGTTGGAGCTTCCTAACCTACCAGGGCAGTAGGCAGGATGCTGAACTAGGATGCCGCCTGACGCTGCAGTCAGGAGATTTACTTTTCTCTGCCAGCATGTTCTCCATAGAATAATCCACGGTGGCTGCCTGAGAGAGCTTCTTTTTTTTAGGGCTGTGCACGATGCCATATGCTGAAAAATTGTGGCCGGGGAGGGGGTGAATGGAGTTGTAAAGTTGGCATAATCAGATGTTGACAAGTAATAATGCTGTGTGTGACTGGATCTTCCAGGGACAAGGGAAGACGAGATGGGCCGTCCTAAGAACTTTAGATTTTATTCTCTGTTGACAGTGGAGAGTCATTCGAGGTGTCCTCATTGACATAGGAGCGCCCTCTGATTTGTGTTGGAAAGTGTGGGCCATGCAGAAGATGGGAGGGGGTCTCAGGTGGCCCTGGGGGCTAGGTAAGACAGGAGTGTCCCTGAGACACAGTGAGGCCGAAACTGTGGCAGTGGAGACAGAGCAAGAGGGCTTGGGATTTTTTTTTGTGTGTGTGTGTGTGCAATACAGTGGGTAGAACTTGGAGATGAAAGAGGCCCAAGAATTATTTCAGTTTCTGGCTCAGACATGTGGGTGGCTGGTGATGCAGTTAAGTGAGGTGCAGCTACAGGAAGAGAAAAATCAATGTAGAAACACTTTCAAAGATAATGGCACTCCACTGCACACGGAGTGGATTAATATTAAAGTCATATTTCACTAGACTTACCTTGAAGGTAATGCTCATCAGTATATTGATTTTACAGACAGAGGGAGACCATTAGGAGACATAAAGCTAGTGCTTTTCTAACACTATGCAAAAGATGCCCACTCTGAGCCTTTTCAATTTTCAATTTTTAATTAATGTGGAGAATCTACGGCCAAGTTCATTTATAATGTGATTACATTTTATGTTGGTTATGGAGTTTTTACTTTATTAACACTTTCTGATATAGAGACATTAATTAGTCATCTCAATTGAATACAGGTTGATTGCACAATTGCATTCTTTTCATTTAACTATCATTATGTAAGTATTAACTGAAATTAAAGAGAAAATTTGTGTTACATGTGTGCTGTAAGAATAACTGAAAATCTTAAATCTTAATTAGAGTCAAAAAATGTTTGCCATATTTTAATAAGATGTATCAGAAATGTCCCTGATTATATATTAACCTATTTACTTATTTGCTAATTTATTCGATAAAACAAGAGGATTCACTTATTTATGTTCTCTGAGCAGTTACCTTTTAAAAATTATTGTTATCGTCATTATTATTACTTTACTTTAGAGACACAGAGACACTCTGTTGCCCAGGCTGGCGTGCAGTGGCAGCAACGTAGCTCACTACAGCCTCTAACTCCTGGGCCCAGGAGATCCTCCTGCCTCAGCTTCCTGAGTAGTTAGTATTACAGGTACATTCCACCACGCCTGGCCATTTATTTTATTTTGTACTTTTGTAGAGACAGAGCCTAGCTATGTTGCTCAGGCTGGTCTTGAACTCCTGGACTCAGCAATCCTTCCACCCAGGCCTCCCAATGTGCTGAGGTTACAGGTGTGAGCCACTGTGCCCAGCCTATTTGTTTTTAATTATAAAGTACATATAACTTAACATTTACTATCTTAACCATTTTTAAGTGTGTACTTCATGGTATTAAGTCCATTCACACTATTGCACAACTGTCATCACCATCCGTCTCCAGAACTCACTGTGTAACTGTGAAACGTAAACTCCCCATTTCCGCTCCCCAGCCCCGGAAACCCGGCTGCCATGATCCTTTCTGTCTCCATGTATTCCACTATTCTAGGAGAACTCATTATTTTTAAGGCAACAGAGAAGAATGTAGTTTCTCTAGAATCTCTTGTTACTTCTCCCTGTTGGCTCACATGTAGCTAACGACATTGTCAGGACAACCTTTAAAGGTTTTAAAGCAGCCAGTGACAGTGCATTGGGCAAGCGGGATTGGGAGGCAGTGCCGGGAAGTGGGCCAGACTCATCCCTGTCCTGCCATAACTGACGCACTCCTCCCATAACCACATCACTCTCTTCATGTGGGAAAGCACCGGTAATGGTTGCACATCTTAATAACATCACAATAGCAATTGACTTGCAACATGAACTCATGGAGGGGACAGTCCAGCCATAGCACAAGGCAGCTGTTACCTTGCTGTTTTAGTCCTCTTCCCTCCCCAATGTCATATTAATAAGGCCTCCATAACTGTGCCTGCAAGAACAAGCTTTTCTTGTTCTTTTGCCCAAAAAGGACTGGCTCCTCCATTGCTAACTGAACCTGCAGAGGCAGGAGCAAGAGAGTCCCAAGAGAATGCTGAGATCCTCAAAGCAGCCTTTTTCATTGAGCAAATTAAGGACAGACACAAATCATTTTGGGATTTTTGACCTAAATCTTAACCCATTTTTTTTCTTAAAATAAATCTCTTTTTTTTTTTCCTAGTGCCTTTAAAGTGTTTGTGAAAAAGCGCTAAGCTATGATTATTGCTTTCTAAATTGAGGATCTTAAAAACAAACAACGTGAGTGACAAAACTCCAATAGCTATGTCATTTGTGAACATTCTGTAAAGTTCATTTGTAGGACAGAGTTTTGTGAGTTTTGTGTTTCTTCCATTATCTTATTTTAGGAAAATCGCATTCACATTTTCTCCCACTCTTTCACAAGTGCCCTTCTCAAATTCCATGTGTCTTCTTTTTTCAATTTTTTTTAGCTTATCTATGTGCAGTAACTCTTGCTTAGCAGATGTTAGTAGCAGGCATTTCAACAGAGTGACACCAATAGCTATAATTTATTAACCACTATCCATGTCCTAGGCTGATCCTGTGATTTAACTTAATTGTACCATTTAATCTTAATTGGAATATATCTCAATTTATTTATCCATTCACTTGTTGATGGACATTTGGGACACATTACCTGGCTATTATGAATAAAGCTGCTATGAATCTCCTTGAACATATTTTGAAGATCCGTGGAAACATTCTCTTGAGTATGTACACAGGAATATAACTTGAAGAGCATAGGGTAGACCAATGTTTAATTTTGGTAAGAACTGCTAAATAGTTTGCCAAAATAGCTACACCATGTTTTTGCTTGCATTCTTTTTTTTTTTTTTTTTAATACAGATTCTCAAGCTGTCACCCTGGGTAGAGTGCGGTGGTGTCACAGTTCACTAGAACCTCAAACTCTTGGGCTTAAGCGATTCTCTTGCCTCAGCCTCCCAAGTAGCTGGGACTACAAGAGCTCACCACAACTCCCGGCTATTTTTTGGTTGTAGTTGTCATTGCTGTTTGGTGGGCCCAGGCTGGATTTGAACCCTCCAGCTCTGGTGTATGTGGCTGGCTCCATAGCCGCTTGAGCTACAGGCCAAGCCTTGCTTATCTTCTTATTAGCAGTATATGAAAGTTTCAGTTGTTCCCCATCCTTACAAGTACTTGTTAGTATCACACGCTTTAATTCAGGCCTTCTGGTGGATGTGTGGTGCAATGTCATTGTGGTTCCCTTTTTTCTCCCCACTAAAATGTACCAAGATATAATGTATGTATAATAAAATGCACTCATTTTAAGTATCTAGTTTGGCATGTTTTCAAAAACATTTAAACATTTAAATATTTAATATTTAAAACATTTGAAATGTGTTTTTAAAATATTTAAAACATTTTAAGTGTCTAGTTTGGCATGTTTTCAAAAATACTGAAGCACTACCCAGATCCATTTCCAGGCATAAATGTTCCGTAAGTGCCAATTAGGTCAATTTAATAAATAACGATTTTCATATTTTCTCTAGCAACCCTCTGCAACTGGGATTCTGTGGATAAGTAAGCCCGGATGCATCCATTATATGGATCTAGAACCGTGTTAGCTTTATACCATCACTGGGAAAACTGAAAAAAAGATATAGTCATCCAAATAATTTTCTACGTGCTCAAATTTCTCACTCAACTCTAGTTCGGGAAGACTGTTCTATGTCCTTTTTTTTTTTTTTTTCGTCTACTTATTTTATTCATTACGAAGAGAAGGATTTTTAAAACTCCAATTATAATTGTGTATTTCTTTATTCATTCCTTTAGTTTTCTCAGGTTTGTATTACACAATTGAAGCTAAGTTATTAAATGCATACATATTTATGAAAGTTATGTCTTTTTGATAAATTGACTTCAATAAATTTTCATCATAAAATTACTCTAACATGCTTTATTTTGAAGTGCACTCTCTCCACTTGCTTTCTTATGCTTATTGTTTGTGTATGTTTTTGTCTGAGTCTGATTTTTGATCAGTTTAAATCATAAAGCTTGTCTCTTACAGGCAGCATACTGTCGGGTCTTGCTGTTTAATCCAGTCTGACAGTCTCTTCTTTTTAAATGAAGTGTTTAAACATTTATATTTGTTATTATTGATAGGGTTGAGCTTAAATCTACCATCTTTCTCTTTTATTTGTCTCGTTTAGTTTTCGTTTCTTGTGTCTGCCTCTTTTGAGTTAATAAAAAAATTATTACTCTTCATTTTACTTCTATTATTTTTTTAGCTGTTATTTATTTATTTATTTTTTTATTGTTGGGGATTCATTAAGGGTACAAGAAACCATGTTACACTGGTTGCATTTGTTAGGAACAGACCCTCTTACAATCGTGTTTTGCCCCCAAAAGGTGTGGCACACACCAAGACCCCAAGACCCCACCCTCCTTACTCCTTCCCTCTCTCTGCTCTTCCTTTCCCCACCCCTCCCTCATTCTTCCTCTCTCTGCTCTCCCCTTC